>DF836535.1:2322-21600 GCA_000950595.1 Mucor ambiguus
CTCCATGAACATCTATTATATGTATAGCTCACTGCTGTCAAGCTGAATGACAATATTTGTAGATCATGATCCGAACGTTCCTGAGTTCCTGAGCTCAAGCAACATGTTAAGGACTCAACAGTCAAGCGGTTTGACTACAATGTGAGGTAACAGCCAGCCTGTTGCTTCATTATTGATGGCTATTAGTAAATAGAACGCTATAATATATGCACATCACACTTACTTCAAAATTTGACTGAGCATAGGCTTGTTTAGTTTTAAGGGCCTTGCAGAGTTCCAAACTTCAGCAAAAATAGGAATATGATCCGCATTATCATCGATCTTTATGTCTTGACGTGATGGCGAGCCTTGCTTTCAGGGCTAGATTACTGAAATTTGCTTTGTTCTACTCCAGTTTGGAATATACACATTCTCCTCGCTTAGAAATGCCATGTTGATTATCTCGAGCTAGGCGTTTCCAGAACTATATTTTAGGACTTTTTTAAGTTTCCTCGCAACAGATGGCTCTTGGTTGCACATATAATATATGAAATTACACGATCAAACAAAACGAGAGGCTATGGCCTTATGCATAAGGCGCTAAGTCGACGAGTAATGTGAGATAATATGCTGTTGTAAATAGGTATTTTATTTCGAGGGCTGGCAGATGGGAGTTAGCGTTAAAAAGTGATCTTTGATGTTTTGCAATCTGATATGATGTTTACGGCAATTCTACAAATAAACTCTGAACATCTTTTTTTTTTTTTTAACCTTTAATCGTTTGCTATTAATTTCTTTCAACAAATCAATATCAAAGTCAATTTCTTGGAAGCAGCCGGATACACTGTGAGTATAATACAATCAGTCTTAAACCACTCTTCTGCGGCGGTGTACTGGATATTTCTAGTTGAGATCAAGCTAAACAATCATTGCTGATCCTCAATCGCATCCAAGTTAATCGATTACTTATATGCTAAGATTTTCATTAGCAATTCAACAAGTCGCAAAATCCATCGTTTGTATTGTATTTAACAATAAAAAATGGCACCATTATCAAGCCACTGTTGCTGCTTTCTGCGTAAAACAAGCTGATACAGTTATCCAGTTTGGACAATCTCGCAAGGAAGTGTTAAAGTGAATCTTGTGCCTGCAATTTTTACTATTTCAGGTTCAGTGCGGTTGCCTACCTACGAAATAGAATGACTATAAACAGATCATAACTGTGCGAACTGATCACAAGACCAGATTATGGAAAATATTTCCACCGTGGGAGGATGTGCACAAGCTTTTAGAGATGTATTAAAGGTATAAAAGAGATCTCCATCTAGATTTCTCATTTCTTTTTCTCAAGTTATTTGCATTAACTTACCAGCATCATAAAATAGAATGTCAAAAGGAGAAGTTCAAATGTAAGTAGATAAGTCCCATCTCAAGTAATAGACAATTCATCTGTGCCTTTCAGTCACAAATTAGCCCCAAGAGATCGCGATGTGTCAAAAGAACCAAGCATCATGAACAAGTACAGTCGCACAATTACTCAAACCCCATCTGCTGGTGCAGGCCAAGCTCAACGTAATGTATTTGCTTTATATTGAAGAAAACTAAATTATTAAGGAGTGATCAATAGTGTACGCCACCGGGCTTACTGATGAAGACATGAACAAGGCTCAAGTTGGTATTACTTCTTTGTAAGTTGGTAGTGAAAAATGATATAGCGTGTGTAAAAAGTTATAAACTCTAATGTTTTGTCCTTGATATAAAGTGGTTATGATGGCAATCCGTGCAACAACCATATTGACGCTTTGGCCCGCAAAGTACGTGATGGTGTTTGGGAAGCTGGATTAGTTGGCTATCAGTTCAACACCATTGGTGTTAGTGATGCTATTCCAATGGGCACTGCTGGCATGTCCTTCTCTTTGCCCTCCAGAGATGTCATCGCTGATTCAATCGAAACGGTAAGTGCGGATATATATCAAAGGAGAATTTACTTTTTGCATGAAATTACCCGCTAGACTCTAAATCATGGACATGCTTTAGGTAATGAGCGCTTTATGGTATGATGCAAATATCTCTCTGCCTGGGTGCGATAAAAATATGCCTGGTGCAGTCATGGCAATTGCTCGCTTGAACCGTCCTTCATTGGTTATCTATGGTGGTACCATGAAAAAGGGCCACGGAACCGTTGGATCTTGTAAGGGCAGAGAAATTGACATTGGTAATGCATTGGAATGCAATGGAGAGTTCAATAGCGGTAAGATTACCGAGGAAGAAAGAAAAGATATTATTCGAAATGCTTGCCCTGGCAGTGGTAGTTGCGGTGGCATGTTTACTGCCAATACCATGTCCAGTGCCATTGAAGCTCTTGGTTTATCCTTGCCTTATTCTAGTAGCATTCCCGCTGAGAGCCCATTGAAGGTTCAGGAGTGTCTCCGTGCGGGCAAAGCCATTCGTCTTCTTTTAGAAAGAGACATCAAACCCAAGGATATCTTGACTCGTAAAGCCTTTGAAAATGCATTTGTTACCATCATGGTGCTTGGTGGATCTACCAACGCTGTTCTTCACATGCTTGCCATGGCTAAGGCAGCTGACGTTGATTTTACTATTGACGATGTCCAAACTATTTCTAGCAAGACTCCCTTCTTGGCTGACTTGAGACCAAGCGGTAAATATGTCATGGAAGACCTACATGATATCGGCGGCGTTCCAGGTAATGATCTATAATAGTGTAACAAACGGAGATTTTGCAAACCTAAAGAAAAACAAATATCCCTATTTATTTTTAGGTGTGTTGAAGTACCTTCTTCAAAAAGGTTTGCTCCATGGAGATTGCTTAACCGTAACAGGAAAGACTTTGGCGGAAAACTTGGCTGAAGTCGATGATCTTGCCGAGGGCCAACAGATTATTCGTCCCATCGAGAATCCCATCAAGCCTACTGGGCATTTAACCATTTTGAGAGGAAATTTAGCACCTGAGGTAATACAGATCTTTAGTAATTTTGGGGTTTGTGATACTAACAAACACACACATACACACACGGTCAATAGGGTGCAGTTGCTAAGATCACTGGTAAAGAAGGATTGGAATTCACGGGTATCGCAAGAGTGTTTGATGAAGAAGATGAAATCTTTTCTGCTTTGGAGCGAAATGATATACCCAAGGGCTCTGTCGTCGTGGTCAGATACCAAGGCCCTAAGGGTGGTCCTGGTATGCCAGAGGTAAGCATTGATCATTCCAAATCTCACGCTTAATTACTAATGTTTGTTTTAGATGTGTAAGCCTTTTTTTAATGTTCATTGATTATGTAACAGTTTGGTTGATTTCATATACTATTGAACTAGTGAAACCAACCGCCGCGATTATGGGTGCTGGACTAGGTAAAGATGTTGCCCTGATTACTGATGGCCGTTTCTCTGGTGCGTCTCATGGTTTCATCATAGGGTAAGTGTCTTTTTATTTGTGAATGAAAACAAATTTGCTTATTCATCTTACAGCCACGTTACTCCTGAGGCATTCGACGGAGGACCCATTGCTCTTGTTCATAATGACGATAGGATCACCATTGATGCAAATACCAGACAAATGACATTGCACATCCCCGATGAAGAGCTAGCCGAGCGTAAAAAGAACTGGCAGCCAAAGCCTCCCAAGTACACTAAGGGCGTTTTAGCAAAGTATATCAAGACTGTCAAGAGCGCAAGTGAGGGTGCTGTTACAGACGAATACTAAACACTCGCTGAACCAAGTGTTGTACCAAATAAATGTGTATAAATGACAGCTGTATTTTTTATTTTGCATTAAACACAGCAATGCTAATGACATTTCATTAAAAGAGATGAATTGACGTATAACAGAACGGGAGAAAATGTTAAATTATGAGTGAAGTTTTATAAATATGACAAATAGATAAAAATGCAAGTTTACTGTCTGTTAGCAGACATCCAGAAGCTCAAACCACCAGCAAGAAAGCCAAAAATGATGGATACAAGGTTCAGCTCAGCAAAGAAACTACCAGTTTTTTGTTCTTGACACTGTTGTTCTGCTTCAGCCTTGTACTTCTTCTCCATGAGATCATTGAAATAGGGGTTCATGTAAAACTTGGCAAAGTAGTCGTTTTGGATCCACATCAGCTTGTTGAATGCGCTCAATACAGCGCCCTCTTCGTCACGCTCCAAATCCAAGGTACGGACGGTATCAATAATAGCAGACTCGACAAATCCCATCAAAGCATTGATATGGATATAGTCAACATTAATCTTGGACTTCTTTTCTGGAGTGTCGAGATGGATCTTGGCAACCCAATCAAGATATTTGAGAAATCGATCGTCATAGGGGCCCTTCAGGATACGGATCAAGTACTTACCAAGAAAATCCTTACGAAACTTGATTTGAGGATGATCCAGAGTTAATTCATCGAGACTATTGGCGAGTTTACCTTCGAAACCCTCATTCTTGGGTAAGAAGTGCTTCTTTGTGATATCAAATTCGAATTGCTTCTTGTAAACAGCATCGACGAGGGCAGGAACAGCAGGACGCATCTTTTCAGCTACACCTTGGATAGCTTGCATGTCGTTTTCGCCAAACCCCATGTAGGCAGCCACGTACTCAAAACGGTACTTGTCATTGGTATACAGTTGCTTTTCGTCAATGTGTTGCATGATAGTAAAAATGAGATACTTGATATAATAACGATAGAAAAAGAACAACTTGGAGTTATGTTCCTTGCCCTTATATACTGGAAACTTGACATGTTTCAAATTTAACAAACAATTGAATCACTTTAATTCAAATTCGCGGTGTATCGGTCAACACGGACAAAACGACAGCAGTTTGATTTTTAAGGTATTGTATTTATGTAAATATTATAAGAGGAATAAATATTAGAGCAAAAGAAAAGCTTAGCCTTGAGGTTTTTGTTGAGTGGTATCATAAACACGGATAATTTTGGTTTGATCACTGTCGTTTTGAGAGAAAGCATAACCACGATTTCTCTTGAGACGCTGTATCCGACGGACCTTATTCACTGCTTGTCTGAAACGATCCATACGGGGTCTGTAATCAGGCAAATTGTACTTTTGAATTTCCTGGACAAAATGGTAAGGAAGAGGGCGATACATTCTCTTTAAACTATGGAGATGTATAAGTAAAACTGGCGATATGAACACAGAAACAAGCACTTACTATTTCCAAAAGAAATCACGCAAATTGCAGACAAAAGGCACCAGCAGGACAAACAGCCAGAAGTTGACATTTCCCCAGAGCATTGGGACAATGCCATAGTATTCTGGAAACACATCTACTGAGATAGCGGGTCCAATAAATGCGACAACCGGCAAATAAATAAACCAAACGAGCATCGATCCAGGAATAGCAATGATTGTATATTTGGTCCAAATACTGCATTGATAGGTAGTTGCTTAGTATGTATATTTACAGTCTCATACATGCATGTACAACTTACTCTGTAATCAAGGCACCCTTCCACAAAATACAGCCCAATACCGCAGTGAACACTGCTGTACCTGCCCACCATTGACCGCCAACAAGACCATTTCCAAATACACCGTCTGTGCTCAACATACCCACACCAAGGAAGAATAAGATCTGATTATATAAGTTTGAGCTGAGGTTTTACTGGCATTGTCTCTGTCAGTCACTTACCAAAGAATGAAATACGGCATTGCCAAACCAGCCCCAAAACTTCTTTTGGTTAAAGAATTCGTTTGTCTGGCCAAGCATGTACATTTGAGGATACTTATCCAGCATTCTTGCGGATACAAATTGATCAAAAACACCAATACAAAGTGGAGGCAAAAAGGTGAAAATGACGTTGAAGCAAGACATTGTCCATGACTCGTACAAGGTAGATCCCGAGAATCCATTGTAGAAAGCATACTAATACTGTGGCATGAGTAATTACTTGTTTATATTGGGTTTACTTGGACTTACCCAAAACTGTGTCAAGTACATGGCTACATTCTTGTAAAAGTAGTAGAAAATCATCTTACTCAAGCGTTGGTATGCCCATGAGCCATGTACTAACAACAGCTTCTTGAGGAATCTGAATTGAGAGATGGCGAAATCTGCGCTACGGGCTGCCTGGAGACCCTCGACACCACTGATACCTACACCCACATGCGCTGCCTGAATCATGGACACATCGTTGGCACCATCACCAATGGCTAGCAAGATAGATTTGTCATATTTCTTCACTAGTTTTACTACCAAAGCTTTTTGAAGCGGGGATACTCGGCAGCAGATCACAGCTTTACACAAGACAGCCAAATCAAACAACAGTTTCTCAATGTCCTTCTCCAATGCAAATGTCAAGGCTTTGCCGTCAATGACAAAGGCCAAAGGCTATTGATAAATTATGAGCTACAGCACATCATGACAGCACCAAATCTAGATACTAACCTCCAAGTCTTCTCCGCGCTCAATAGCGCCCTGAATATCTTTCAGCTTTGACTCCAAGAAACTCTTTGTTTCCCAATGGCTGTCCATGTTACAAACAATCAAACTCATCTCTTCATTCAACAGTTTGCATGAATAGCCAATATTGATGGCAGTTTCCTGTCGATCACCCGTCAATACCCAGACCCTGATACCAGCTTCTTGCAATGTATGGATAGTATCAGGTACGCCATCTTGTAACTTATCCTCGATAGCTGTAGCACCCAATAAGAACAAGTTTTGTTCAATCATCTCAGCAGCCTTGTCCAACTCATCAGCACGGTCCACCAATGTAGTAGCTGCCTTGTCGTAGATTTGAGACCATCTGGCGTATTCGTCTTCAGGGATTTCACGCATAGCAATACAAAGAGTACGGAGACCTTCAGAAGCAAATTCCTCAAGATGGATCAGTGTATTCTCAACAAAAGGGTTGTTTTCAGATAATCGCTCCAAAATGACGGAATCAGCACCTTTACAGTACAGCTTGATATTGCCATCGGGACCACGGATAATGGCGGACATACGCTTACGAGTGGAATTAAATTCACAGACATTAAGCACTTGGTATTCGCATTCTTGGCCTCTTTGAGTACAGGTGATCGAATTTGGCTTGCGCGTGTGGAACTTGAAATTGAGATCGCTAGCACCCTTCACCAAGGCACCTTCATCAGGAGACGAGGCCTGATATGTGATTTCGTCCGAATCTTCTTGTGCTTCAGGGATGACAGTATGACAGGTAGCTAATAAGGTCAAAAATTCGTTGATGACATTTGCAGTGGGGTGTGTTTTCAGATGGTCTTGGAGCTGAGTGAAGTTGTATTGCAGCGTAGGATCATCCACGCCATCTCTTGCTTGTTTGTCTGATTCCACTTTCTCCGCATAAGAAATACCGGCAATTGAGCATTCACGGAACTGCATCTCATTACATGTCAAAGTGCCCGTCTTGTCCGAGAAAACAAACTTGACTTGGCCCAATTCTTCAATCAAACTACTACTGCGAGCAACTGCAGCCGTGTCTGTTGTGTCGTAATACATATCCAAATCAGACTGAATCAAGAAGGAGAGCACGAATTTGACAATCTCCATGGTGACCATCAAACTGATAGGAATAAAACTGTTGAACAAGATAAGAAAAGTGAGGATATCGTATCCAAATGCTTGAGCACGAGAGAGTCCAGCACCCAGCATCAGATATCCTTCAACGTATCCACTTTTGGTAATCTATACAAAGGACCCGCAAGTCAGCTTTCTGATGTCACTGTAAATGCAACACACTGATTCGACTTACGGTAAAGATGAGACCACCCACAGCACAAGCAACACTCATCACCACCAAAATGGCAAACAAATTCAAGATGTTTCGGTTAGTAATACGTGTTACATTGGACACCTTGGAGGGTTTTTTGCTTAAAAAAAAATGACAATGAGAATCAAGTCTAACGCGCACACATCTTACACAAGTTTACCTTGAATTCAACATGAGCTTGGTTTCATGGCCTGTGAACACAACGATACCATAGATCCAAAGTGTATTACGAAGTTGAGCGCCACGCAGCAATAGCTGATTAGGGTCTAAAGCATAGTCTCGGGATTTACCCACTTCATTCATGGAGCTAGTAGAAAATACACCATCGTAGTTGTACAAACGGTTGTTGGGCTGTTCACTGCGAATGGTGCCTTGTAATTGCTTCATATCCACAGGATTTAAAATGGACGATGTTTGTGACAATGCTTGCTTGATTTTGAGATTGACTTCACCATCCAAATTACTGGTTTCGATATAACAAAGACCTTCAGGTTCTGAACTACTGATCAAGATCAAATCTGCGGGAAAGTTCTCTCCACTTTCTACACGAAGGACATCTCCGACCTTGATATCACGCCAAGCCTTCTCAACAAACTGTGTACCTTCCAAAACCTTACATTTTCTGGCATTGAGCTCAGCGTCTGACCGATGTACGCCCTAACAATTTGCAAAGGTAAGTGGCGCATCTTGGCAGAGTTGGATGAAATGATAGTTACCCAATCCTCAATCATCTCCTTTACAGCAGTAATGAATAATACAATGACCAAGGGCACAAGGGTGGTATATCTGCTAGTAGGTGAAATACCGGGAATTTGCTAGAGAAATATAAAGTTTAGTCTATTAAACGTAAGCTTGGCATGGACGATGATTTGGCGTACCTGAATTCCAGAAATAAACAAAAAGAAAAGGTTAGCATATTTGGAAAACTCCTCGTACAGAAATTTAGGTAAGAAGGTGAATGCTGTATATTTCGCAGTGAACACACGGTTGTGAAGAAACTTTTGCTGATCGTTAAGCTCTGGATTATTGAGATGAATAATACGCTCGCCACCCTCTCCAGCGGTACCGGAAGCAGCATTTGACTTTCCCAATAATCCATTGATGGTATCTTTGATATTGAAACTCTTCCTTTTTCGGGTCACTTGAGGTTGTGATGTGGCTCGGTGCAGAGATATCGTATCCGTCTGTGATGGGGCTGATGCTTGCTGCTGTTGCTGCTGTCTACTGCGACCGGCAATAGGGCTTTTGTTTGTCAGTAATTGTAAATTATCATCATCGTCTTGGAGTATAACTGAATCATCATAGAATGAACCTGGTAATCATGGCAATATAAATTAGAACTCCATGAGCAAATTGATTCCCCTTTTTAATTATTTGATCTATTATTTAATAGACACCAAAATCACATCCTTCCCTCTCTCCTTATGTGAGAACCGTTGTTTTTTCTTTCTTTGGCACACTGCCTTTTCCTTTCTTCCCCCGATCTCCCTGTTTTTTAAGTAGTAAATTACCTTCGTCGAGAGCAAACGATGAATCGCCTCGTTTTATTTGCTGATGTGAACCTTGATGTATATAAGCAGGTGCAGTCAACTCGGATTGTTGTTGTAAGGTAGAGGAAGATGTCGAATTTGAAAACGCTTGATGTTGGTTTTGCTGCAAGTCTATGAGATCCTGTTGTTGGCGTGGTTGTTGTGATTGCGGTTGCTGATATTGTGCGTTGTAATCAAATCGAGGCGAGCCCAACCCTGACTCGGATGAGTCCTCGAAAGGGTTTTGATTTGGATTACTGCTGTTATTGTGGTTATATGAAGACACTTTTGTAAATGTAGTTTCTTTTCTCTATGGTTTTAAGAAAAAAAAGGGAAAAGAAGAAAGAGAGAAAGAAGAGAAAAAAGAAATGAATCCTGGAGTTAAGAAATCAAAAGGTTTTCTCTCCCCCACCCCTTTATTAATTTTAGTGCAACCAAGGACAAGAAAAAAAAAAGCTAATTTACAATACATTAGCCAAAAGGTGCCTGAAGCAACTCCGGCTCTTGGCTCTGTACGGTGTAATTTTCGATTGCACGTTTGCATGCTTCAAAATAGAAGCATTGGCATTATCCACATGTTTGTGTTGAGGTACCTTAGATGAGATGCCTTGTATAAAGAAAACGTTTGGATAGTGGAACCAAAGTACATGATGAGTATCAACATTTACAAAGCGCTAGCCTGCCATTAACACTACCTAAGCGAGTGAGCATAATCTTTGTATTGCCAAATTGCTAGAGAAGGAAATGCTGTTGTGATAGAGCCTGAAGCCATTGTTTATCTGTACGAGTTTGGAAATCAAGCGGATTCATCCAGACCCAAGCCAAATTGGATGGAACTAATACATCCAGCAGTACAATGTATTGCAATACGTAGTAGCTGGAAATACATAACGACTCTCAATAAAGTAGCCTACGGATGTATAATTTTTTGCTTGCTACCATTTTATGAGAGCCTTCTGGACCATGGATTTGGCTCCCATTCAATGTTCTTCATTCGTATCAATGTTGATACTTCATGAATGAGTAAACAGCATAATTGCAATACCCTTAGATACTTGAAAGTATGCAAACCACACGAAATTTGGATGCCTTTCAGCCGCAATTTCAGGTGCTATAAGCTGATTTAGACTACTAAAATAGCACCACGCAATGCTCCTTATCTAGCACTTCTTCCCCAATACCTGTGCTCAACTTTTTTAGTATTGTTGAAGATTGCCTTCAAGCCATAAACCTCAATAGCTTGGTCTTGAGGAGTTCGAATTGAGGAAGCTAAAAGCCTTTTGATGGAATTGGACAAAGCAAATATCATTAGATGGCGCATTGGTACTTCCACCAAGCAACGTTGAATTGACCGCTGGTTTCGTTTGTCGCTGGCAATAAATTAATCTTGTGTTGCTCTACCTGTAGGCCCTTCTTCTACTTTAAGTATAAGCTTTATTTCCTGTTCCAAATCCAGTGCATCTGTAAACTTTGCAAACAGTACTATGTTTTCCTTACAGTAAGGTGGTCACTGAGGGAAAGACAGGATCAAGGCTTATAAACAATAAGAGTCATTTATTGGCCGTATCCTCAGTGGATCAGCTTGTTCATGCCCATATGTCCAAAAGCGCCAATGGGCACCAGAGAGGCACTGTATCACCCTGACGTTGCTCCAAAATGATGCTGTTCCCCTCCTTTTTTTTTTCTGAGACTTGAATTGACTTGTTGAAACATCATTATCGTATCTCTCTCTCCCTCTCTTTCTTCTTCTCTTCTTTCTCTTTCTCATATAGCAGCACTTGTTACAATCCTTTATGGAGACACATTGCATAAAAAGACAAGAACATTCGATGACAGTACCCGATTCTAAAAGACAGCGCACTTCTTCACACTCGAGCAACGAAGGTGATTATTAGTCATCGACTACGCGTAGCATGATAATAAAACCTTTTTCAGATATGGCAACGCCCACTTCTACTATGGACAAGTCCGATGTTGACATGACAGACGATGCAGAGGAACTCAAGAATGAAAATGGAGATGATGAACAAGCAGCAGCAGCAGCAGAAGAGCTCGAAAAGGGTATCATCAGTGTCCTTGACTCATCCAAAGTATGTATAGATTGCATGACGAAAGGGCGGTCTCTCATCCCACCGCACTCTATAGATTGTAAAAGCACTTAAAGAATGCAAAATCTTGGTGATTGGTGCTGGTGGTTTAGGCTGTGAAATCCTCAAGAACCTTGCATTGACAGGCTTCAAGCAACTTCATGTCATTGATATGGATACAATTGATTTGAGTAATCTGAACCGACAATTCTTATTCAGGTAAATACATACCTGTTGATTGCCCTCAAACCACTCCTCGCTAACATGCTGTATAGAAAGAAGGATATCGGAAAATCAAAAGCCATTGTGGCAGCCAACTTTGTCATGAGCCGAGTGCCTGGTGTCGAAGTCGTGCCGTAAGTACACGCATAAGTATTGCACACCGCAGAGCACTGACCACATGCCTAGTTACTTTGGGAAGATTCAAGATAAGGACGACGATTACTACAGACAATTCCAGCTGGTCATTTGTGGATTGGACTCAGTAGAGGCAAGGAGATGGATCAATGCTAAGCTTGTGGACATGGTGGATGAAGATGACGTGCAGAGCTGGAAGCCTTTAATCGATGGTGGCACTGAAGGCTTTAAAGGGCAGGCTCGTGTGATTCTGCCCACCATGAGCTCTTGCTACGAATGTTCATTGGATATGTTCAACAAACCCACCACATTTCCCATCTGTACGATTGCCAACACACCTCGCTTACCAGAGCATTGCATTGAATGGGCCTCTGTATTGGAATGGCCAAAGGTGTGGGGCGATAAGAAATACGACACTGACAATCCAGAGCACATTACTTGGTTGTATCAGCAAGCTTATGAAAGAGCCAAAACATTCAGCATCACTGGCGTCACCTACTCCTTGACTCAGGGCGTTGTCAAGAACATTATTCCTGCTATTGCCTCCACAAATGCTGTCATTGCAGGTAAGAAAAGGACATAGAAGCAAGATGAGTGCGGGGAACTGACAATCTATGATAGCCTCTTGCTGTAACGAGGCATTTAAACTAGCCACTGGTGCTGCTCCTTATCTGAACAATTACATGATGTACACTGGTAATGATGGTGTTTACACTTATACATTTGAACATCAAAAGAAGCCAGACTGTACTGTGTGTGGTTCAGAATCGTCTGTTGCTGAATTAAACTCTGAAATGACTGTAGAAGAGCTGATTGAATGGCTTACTGAGAAGCCTGACATGTAAGTATACGCTAGTCCACTTTCACATCTGTATGCTGACCATGTTGACTAGACAATTGAAAAAGCCCAGTCTTCGTACAGCATCCAAAACTATATACATGCAAGCGCCAAAGGCGTTAGAAGAAGCAACTCGGCCCAATCTGTCGAAATCTATCAGCGAATTCATTGAAGATGGCGAATTTGTTACTGTGACAGATGTTGCATTGCCTGTCAGTCTTCAGTTGAGAGTTATTATCCGTCCTTGAATAAACAAATCCAATTGATCTAGTTTTTCTTTGTTGATATCGCTCTACAATTCATACTCTATTGCTTGCAACAAAACCCTCTCTTTTCACTATCCTACGATTTAAGCATTTCAAACCCACTTTGAAATGCATTGTCAATGTCAAATGCACTTGTCAAAGCGGTCACCTATAAGCCACTGCATGTTGATTTCTTTCCTTCAAAACCAAAGCATTTCCACTTTTTTTTCTTTCCTTCACACATAGACAGCTTCAACATCATGCCCGGATTTGTCTTGGAAGAACCGTTTCCTTTAGCTCGTTTTCACAACACTGTAGGCGAAGGTGATGGAAAGCACTTTGTCGTTGGACTCAATTCCTTGGAGAGCACATTGAACAGTAACCCATCTGAACGTCTCGACGATGCTGATTTGGTAGCCATTACTGTCCAAGGCGAAGGCTTCAAGATTTACAACGTAAATAGAAAGGATAGTGTTTGGACCCGACTCGGGAAACTAATCTTAGCACATAGACGACCGATCAAAAATGCACTAAATCTTGGACTACACCACCAGGCATCGCCTTCGTTGGACCTGCAACTCACATTGACGGTGGCAGAGATTCCGATGCTGTTGATTACACCTACGCCATCGTTGCTTCAGGCCCTGATGTAGCCAAGACAGAAGAACGCAAAACAATTTGGTTGTGGAAGAACACAAAGACTGGCGATAACGAGGAAATTGACAAAACTGTCAAATCCGTAAGATCAAGTATTCATGACAATGTATCGCATGCTAACCATTGCACTCGTGTAGTTTGACGACCACATCAGCGCTATTCACGTATCGCCCTCATTGCACTCCCATGTCATCATTGTCAGTGAAAGTGGATCTATTGAATTAGCCACCAAAGATTTGGATCGTTTGACAGCCAAGCAAAAGGCACAAAAGAATGGCAACGTAATTTGGTCAACAGTATTCGTGACCTCCAACGCTCACACTCGTCCTTGTTGCATTCCATCTTCTATGGTGCCCTCTATGTCTACCATTGTTGTCACAGTCAGTCATGTCGCCGGATCGGATGTCTACACCATTAAACTCAACTATGTCAATGTCGAGAGAAGAAGCATTGATGTGCTCACTAGCATTGACGTCAAATTGCCAGAGAAGCCTGTAGCATTCACTTTGGATCCCACGGATGGTCGTTTCACTATTTTGGGTGCTGCTGGAAACTGGACTGTGTGGCGCATGCAATTGAAGCATAGCTCCTCAAAGAAAATCTCTGGCTCCTTGAACGAACATTTATCTATTCAATTGAACGGCTACAGATTCCAGGACGATGCTTTGGGAAACATCGCCTCCGTTACGCCTTTATCTGATAGCTATGTAGCCATGATTGCACCACGTACAACCAAAAAGGGAGATGTCGAGCATGTCGTCAGTGTGTGGGATGTCAAATACGGTACGCTACAGGCCGAGCAACTCGTCAAGATGACTGAAAAGAACACGTTCAACAAGAACAGCTGTGTCTACAACATTGCTGTCTTGCCCAACTCTCATTTAGCAGTTACTGTGTCCTCTATTGTCACCAAACCCACCAAAAAGAACACCAAGTCATCTAAAAAGATGGTAGACACCAATTCTGTCGTCATGTTATGTCCTTATTATAGCGAGCCTGTCTCCTTGATGGCCGCCATGGGCAAAATGAAGCAAACCGTCGAGTTTATGGGCATCAACAATGAAATCAGTTCTGAGGAAAACATTGGCTATTCTCGCAGTGGTACTGAAACTGTCAGTCGTGATTGTGCTTTCCATCCTGACGAGGATTCTGATGCAGTCTATGACAAATGGGTGTCCAGATTGGAGAAATATCAAAAGCAAGAAACCAACACCTTATCCAAGCTGATGGCTGACGATATCTCGGGAGAGGAATTCAGCAAGGTCTTTTTTGAACATGTCAATGTGAGTGCCAAGTCTGCCGCTGCTGCTGTCGGTGGCGATGATGCTCATATGAGCGAAGCTTCTTTGGATCCTATTGCAGCCAAGACAGAAGAATACCGTCAAATCATGCAAACCAGATTCAGTAATACAAGAAAGACCGACATGGAATTATCACAGTTCTTTACATCCAACGTCATTACCAAGTGCTTTCAGCAAGGCCATGCCAAATTCTGGCCTGTGGATGTTATTTTATTCTTGATGTCAAGGTCATTGCTTCGTAGTAATTACTCTGAAAAGGGCATCGTTAGCTCTTTCTTGGAAAGAAAGGAATGGTCTCTTATTCCTATCGTATTGGAGAAGGTGCAAGATATTCCAGAGAATGATTTGGTGACACTGATCAAGGCTTTGATTAATTTATACAACAGCGACGATGAATGGAAGACACGATTCAGTACATACATGAAGATGATTGTGGATACTCCTAGAAATGATATCTTTTTACAACAATCGCTTAAACGCATCAGTGCTGCTGAATTGCCTATTATTCTTGAGACAATTGTCAATTGGTTAAAGGACAAGTCTTCAAACTTGAGCAAACGTAGCAATGTAAGAGACGGCATACACATTCAAATGAAATCATAGAAACTAACCCCAATCTCCGTATAGATTGTGGATTTTGCCAACAGTATATTAGACATCCACTTCCCTACACTTATTTTGGAGCCTAAATTACAAGAAATCGCTCACACATTACGGGAACTTGTTGCTGGTGAAATTGAAGTGATTGATGATTTAGAACAATTGAGAAATATCTTGGGCGCCTATGACCGTAAGAACAAGCATGCCACTGCCAAGCGTATGGAGAGACAAACAAGAGAGCAAGATGCTCCTGTGGACGAATTGACAAAATTCCGTAAAAAGAACAAGGGCAAATTCGGTGGAGAGCAAGGTATACCAGTCTACAGAGTGGAGGTATTCAGATTTTAGTTGTAGTAGTTGAAGCGTTCATTAGAGAGACACGCAATGATACTATTCATTGTGCTGTTTGTAGAAATTGATAATAAACACCATGCCTTTTTTTTTAATCGTTGCAATGTTTTCGGACTCATCTTCATTTGATACACTCATTTTCGTTTCGTGCCATCTTTTTCTATTCAAAGAATGCATGACATTTCTAGAATACAGAATACGCTATTGAAGTTCTTGAGCGAGTCTTCCTAGTGGGTTCTTTTTGAGATCTGTCATAGTATGAAATGTAAGCTCGTGAAGAGCACCATTGCTCATTGCTTGCAGGATTTCTCCCTATTAGGAACACGGTAAGTATCTGTTTCACATAAACTACAGCCATGGCGATCGCCTCATTTCATACAAATTCACGGATTTAAACTTTGGTTCAAAGAAAATTTCCATGAAGTTATTAATAAATTTAAAGTTATATTACTTTTATGCAATTCCACCATATTATGGACTTGTTATAGGTCTAAAGTGTTTATGCATTAATACTTAATGGCCAAGTAAATGGCATAGTAAAAGTTTTCCAGCACACCAAATTATGCTAGCTAAGGAATTGCATTCTTAAAGAGAAAATTGAGAGCATACATGGCGGCATGATTTGTCAATTGCCTAAGAAGGAGCTTATCACAGTGTCAATCTAATCACGTTGAAACATTATTCTGCCGGTTTCTATTTCATCTTGTATTTCAGTTATTCCTGAAACTTTCATAAACTAATATGCTATTTCTGTAAAAAGGATGAATCTCTATGCTACTGAGCATGATTATAGTAGAGTTTGGTAAACTTACAAAAAAAAAAGAATATTTCAGATATTTTATATGTGTACATGACTTTTCAACAACGGTAGTAGCGTCCGAGGAGGCCACACCATTCAGCCAGGGATAACGTAAATCATCATTTGAAATTTGAAGTTACTCAAGCAACCCAAATTTAGCACCTTGAAGGTGATTCGAAAGCACAGACTCTTCACATTAGATTTGCTTGCGCAAACAATTGCAAAGGTCTCTTTTGTCTGAGATTAAATTCAAAGCAGTTAACTATGTTATATTATTAAAATACTAGTCACGTGCAAAATTCCGGGTCGAACTTTAGAAATTGTGGCCCGCTCTTTGGTAATGGCGATCCTGGAACTTCCCGGGCTCTTGATGTATGTTAGACCAATCATCATTTGGTGCATGAATGGCAACAGCATCCAGTGCCAAAACTATCATGTTACATTGCTATATCCTATCATATGTGTTTTTTACCATGATGTAGAATATAAGGTACAAAATGTAGGTCATTTTTGTCACCATAAAAGATTTACATCCTCGTTTAAGGTTATGACGAATACTTTTTTCTATTTTGGTATATGCGCCTTTAAAGTTTTTCTCAATATCGAAATTTAATATTTGTTTTCGATAACGAGCCTTGAATACCTCGATCGCTGCTTCGTTGTCTTTCTTAAAATTCTAAGCAATCTTGGCGTTTCCGTTCATGTTGAACATAGAAGTGTACAATTAGAAATAGTGATGTTCGTCATTAATGCCTCTGCATGATTAAAGAAAAAACAAACTTTCCAATAGAAAAACAGGATTTTTTAGTACATGTATGCTTCTGGGAGAACCGGGGAAATGATACACTGATAATTCTTTGGTGACGTTTAGAAAAAAAATCAAGAAACATGATGAGTTGTATCAACAAGATTAATGAAATCCCATGCAGAAATTATGATCGAGTGAAACGCTTAAAATTACCTCATCGCCGCTCTCAGAAACTCTTGTTTCTCTTTTTGTGATGCAAACGTTTGCTCTGTAACCTCAAAATGATATAAAAAGTGGCCCAAAATCTCTCAACATCTCTTCAATTGATTCATTAAATACTTTTTTATTATTAAAATCAACCATGCAACTCAGTAAGCTTTTATCTCTCGTCGTTCTTGGTGCAGCTGCTGCCGTTGCTCAGCAACAACAGCAACAACCTACTGGTAACAGCTCTGCTACTATTGTCGAGCTTTTGACAGCTCCCAACAACACTTTGGGCGTATCAAAGTTTGTTAGTCTTCTCCAATCTGATCCTGGTTACCAACCTACCATTAATCTCTTGAGCCAACCTGGAAACTACACTTGCTTTGTCCCCAATAATCGTGTCATTAGCAAAATGCTTATGCTCTGGAGGGCTTATGCCAGAGCTCACGACCTCAATGCCACTACCTACCCTCCTGCCAACTTGACTATTCAAAACCTTACTCTTGCTGATGTTGTAAGCTACCATGTTTTGAATGACAAGGTTCAGCTTGCCAACATGAGCAACTATGTCAATGTTGCCCATTCCATCTTGAATGACACCAAGGTCGATCTTCTCGGTACTGGTTTGCCTGTTCTCATTGAAAACAATGCTACTTGGAGTAAATTCAACAACCAAACTTGGTTGCAATCGAACGGCCAATATCTTCAATATGAAGTTGGTAACGGTGTTGATAGTGCCGATGTTCGTTACCACGATCTTGAGGCCTCTAATGGTTATGTCAATGTTATTACTTCTGGTAAGTGTGTTGCATCAGTCGTTACAGTTGACTATGTTTGACTAATCAACATGTTGTATGCAGTGTTGATTCCTCCTATGAGCCCCAGTACCGTTATTCAGGAAGTTGATGAAGTTGATAGCATTGCTACTCTCTTGAGGACTCATCCCGAGCTTGCAACCACTCTCGATGGTATGAAGAACTTTACCTTCTTTGCTCCTAATAACAGAGCTTTGAAGGGTGTCAACTTTAGAAAGATGGATAATGCTACTATCAAGAACATCATCATGAACCACTTAGTCGAAGGTGTCTACTACTCCACCAATCTCACTGAAAATGCTACTTCCACCGACGGTAGATTCAACCTGACTACCTTAAACAATGGTACTTTGCCCGTCTTTGTCAATGGCTCTTCTATTACTTTGAACGACACTGCTCGTGTTGTCGAGCCCAATATCTTCTTCAACAATGGTGTCATGCATGTTATTAGCAAGTTGCTTAATGGTACTAGTACCAACACCAACTCTACTGGTACCAACTCTACTGGTACCAACACCAACACTACTACTGCCTAAACAAGCATCTTTGCTTACTACTCTACAAATATTCATTTTATATAATTTTTACAACTTTAGTACATTTATTCAATAAACATTTAGTATACAATTGAACCTAATCAAAGATTTGCTTTTTATTATTCAAATCAATGCTGGGTAGACTCGCCACTCCTCAAAAATTATCATTGAGTCGCTTTCTGTCAACTGAAATGGAATCATCCCACGAATTTTGATTCGATTACAAGCATATGGGTTTTTAGTTTATCAGTTGAATTACTCTTGGCACCTGTCATTACTGCGTAATTCGCCTGATATCCTACTGGATATGTTTTGATCATCTTGGTATGCATGAAACGAAGTATTCTATGTGTGCCTGATTTTGATTCTCTATCACAAGCTCAATTAGATGGTGCTTGACTCAGAACACTCAATCAGCTAGCTTATCTTTTTTATTTGAACGTATGATGATTCAAACCTGCCCATGTACAACCTT
>DF836535.1:22352-36266 GCA_000950595.1 Mucor ambiguus
CTAGTTTGTCTGCGCCTTTGGATGATTATTTGAGGAAGGATCTCTTTAGATAGATTTAAAGTTACAGCCGAACATAAAGCCTTGCACATTTAATACAAAAAAAAAAACCATGAAGCCTTGCACGAGCCACAAAACTTACATGAAACATGTCAAATATGAGAACGTGGAAAGGAGTGTGGTCATTTAAGGTTTTAAACCTGAAGACAGCATGAATTTCCTCGATTGGGTGTAATAAGCCGTTGAGCTATTTTATAAGATCACAATATACAAAGTTGAGTAATTGTCAAGGATATGCTCATAACTGTAATGGATACAGCCTTCATTGTAAAGCTGTGAATGAAGGCTGGGAATGCTCGTTGAGTTTACTTTTGCTCATTAGCAATGAGCATATACACTTGATATGACAATAAGACACATCGCTGAGATTCAGTGTCTCCAGGTTGGCCATCGAGCAAATGTACAATGGAGTACATTCTGCATTGGAAACGCCGCTCTGTATTTTGTAAGTGCAAGATGAATCCCCACTCAAATCGCACTTTTGATGTAGACTTTGGTACAACCATCTTGCCCCCCAATTTAATAAAGCACCTATATTTCACATGAAAATTCATTTCTATTCTTTTTCATCCTATTTATTTTCAAACCAGAATCATGTCAAGGGCTTATTCAGATACGGATGACTATTCAGAACATGGATTGAACGTAAGAAGGCCTTGCAGGACTGCATGTCACATTTGCTTACAGTTTCATAATGATGTAGCCAGATTTCCACGTCGTGCCTTCATCATCACAGTACGATCCCGAGGATGAAGATGACGTTGACGAATTGGAAGAATTGATTATACCAGAAAAAGTGGACGGAACGACTGGAGAGGAAGAGAAGGAGGAACTATTACCACCCATTGAATGGCATCCTGTAGCGCTGATGGTTGGCAGATTCATAAAAACACTGCTTTCACCTATTGTCAAGATAGTTTTTGCGCCACAGACACAGAGAGCCATCGTCAAAAGTTTGGTGATCATCATTGTAGTCGCCTGGATCCTCCTTACTAGCTTTACAGCCTACTTGACGTTCTACCAACGATATATACCAAAGACAGCGCACGTTGAGCCGATTTACTTTCAATACACTGACATTGAACGACCTCAGGGACAAGTTTACTTTAAAGGACCCAACCCTGTCATGGTAAGAGCTGATTTAATCACAGAAGGGACATTTTTTAAGTAGTCTTATCACAGCCATTGAGAAACGAACAAGCCTACGATGTATCTGTTCAGCTTCATGTGCCAACATCTGATATCAATTTTGATCTGGGTAACTTTATGGTGCATGTGGCACTTCAAACAAAGAATGGCACTGTATTAGCAGAATCAAGTAGACCGGTAAGACAAAGAAATAAAACTCCAAATGTAGTGTTTACTAAATACGCAATACACAGGCCATTCTAAGATATCAGTCCTATGCTCAACGAATTCTTCATGTCATGGCTAAAGCATTGCCATTGTTGATTGGATGGACTGAGGAAAGCCAACACATACATGTCCTTTTACTAGATAGTTATATAGAAAAGAGGGTATGCCATGGTGTGGGGGAGAGAAAGAGATGATAAGCATATGAAACAAGGACCTTAATTAAACTAGAGGTTTTTTAGGCAACACCAATAACACAGGCTCGTGTTACCCTATCCACATCAAAGTTACAAGTTTATGATGCTCATATCAGTGTGATAGCTGATTTCCGTGGATTAAGGTACGTAAAACTTGGCAAGATGTCGGTGAGACAGTATATTGATACAATTGTGCATATCTAGATACTACATGTACCATAGAAGAGTATCCACAGCATTCATCTTTATTGCATTGTTCACCATGATTGAAGTCATCTGCGCCATGGCAGCTTGGAAAATGTTTGGAAAGAACATGTGGGACAAGCTACACGAAGCGTTTTCGATTGATGAGCTTGCAGCAACTGCTACTGTTGAAAATTCGGCACAAGACGATGGTAGATCGTCTGTTGTAGCCAGCCAGTACAACACAGAAGAAGAGGATGAAGAAGACGGCTATCTGACAGAAGAGTAGGATAATAGCTGCATAATTTATTACCCTGTATTTCATTACAGAAATGACATTATTTTATTAACATAATACTCTCTGCTCATCTTGACTATAATAAAGCATTGGTGGCCAATGTGGTTACAGTAGATAATTCGTTACATTAATAGGCAATGCCTCACAGCCTGACAATACGATTATACCTCTATTTAATGCAATTCAGCGTCTACTACCTCTTTCTCGACGTCTGCTCGGGCTTCTGCTTTTCTTTCGACTGCCTCTACGATCATCACTAGGCGACGGAGAACGATAGCGTCTTCCTCTTTTTGGGGACCTGGAGCGAGAACGAGAGCGAGAGCGAGAGCGAGAATGTCGATGACGGTGACGATCTCTACTTGAATGATGATGTGATCGACGTCTATCCCTTGATGGTGATCTTCTTCTAGACCTCGTTTTGTCGCTTAAAGAAGGAGATCTGTAACGCTTGCGATCTTTTGATGAGGATCTAATACTGCGAGGAGAAGGAGAGCGTTGCCTTGTAGACTGACGATGTTTGGGAGAAGGAGAGCGGTTCGTCTTTTGTGGAGTGTGCTTTGGAGAAACGGAACCCTCAGACGAAGGAGATCGATATCTGCCCGATGTACTCTGGGTTGATAAACTACCATCTCTTATAGGTGGATCAGGCCGTAAGTAAGCATTAACAGGCAATCCCTGACTCTTTGCAAGCTCTTGCAAATGCTCTGTTTCCTTTTCCCGTTCTTTCTGCCTTCTGTCTTTTTCATTTGATGCAACTATGTTCAAATCTTAGTACATGGTCTATGCAAGATATAACATGGCTGTAGTCAAAGCAGACTCTCCTGGTATTACTTGATTTTTCTAATCCGGCTCTCATTTTCAGCTTGAGTTTCTCCATAGGCGTAAGCTTCTTTTCAATAGGAGCAGATGGAGCGTCTGATCTATTTGTCACTAAGGGTCAATGACACTGCTATAGATGCTGTGCGCAATCCTCAATTACCTCTGTGTGTTGCCTTCCTCCTCAGACTGATCCTTGTTAGCTCCTTCGTCTGGTGCGCTTGATCCAAATTCAATGACAAAATCTGAATTACTGTCATCTGGCTCATCGTCATCCTCAGAGGAGGAGGATTCGTCTGAATCATTTCTATAGGGCTCGTAAGTAGGACTGTATCGACGTCTATAGCGACTATTGTCTATCTGATCCTCTCTTCTATGACGTCTTCTCCTACGTCGTTCGTTTCGTCGAGAGCTTCTGCTTCCGTCCTTTGGTTTTCCTTCCCGTTGCTTCCTCTTGAGAGATCTCAGTTCTTCATCTCGGTCCTTCTTTGCAACTCGTAACAATCGTGCATAGCTGCGAATACCGTACTTTCCAGACATGTCGTTTAAAATATCTTTGTCCTTGTCCGTCAAATCGTCAACATATTGCAAAATGTCTGCTTCCTTGAGCAGCTGCGATTCTTTATCATCATCATAGTCATCCTCTCCGTCGACATCCTCATCCGCTGCCACCTTGTTTGTTCCATAGTCAAATCCAAATGTCTTGCCTTTGTTGGTATTCGTTGATTTCTTATCGTTTTTTAGAAGAGCAAGTTTTGCTTGATGTCGATCGAGTAGTTTTGTCCATTCCTCATCTACCTCTGCTAATCGGTCTGATTCCGTCACTAGATAACAGCATGTCAGACTCTAATGTGAGATTCATAGTGATCAATAGGTACCATCCAATCGCTCTGCTTCTATCAAATCATGGTATCTCTCAAAGTTCAGCTCATCTGCCAATTCTCTGTCCTCTCTCGATACATTTTGAAGGTTTGCTCCTACATTGGCTTCAGGCACGAAATCAAGCAATGAACGACCATCAAAACTAGCCACATGCGAGTCAGCAGATACACCCATCCCATCCAACATGCCATACTCACCGATCAATCTTGATATCCGGATTTGCCTGCCATGGCATACTTTATAGTTGAATCAAGTCAATACACAGAAGCCCCTGTCAACATTCCGCCACTTACAGATTCTCTGGGTTCTCATGGTAATAAAACTGCTCAGCATCAGGATATAACTTTGTGGAAGATCCAATAACACGAATCAATTGCTGAGGATCACCGAGCTGTTTACACGGATGTTAGCAAACAGATCCTGCCCTACTGATCGACGACTATTACCCTAGACTCAAAATAGGCTCGACGTCTCTCTGCCCTCTTTCTGTGATCGACCATCAGCTCCCGAATCTAACAGCTATCAGTGCATATCCTTATCCACAAAATGGCCCAGCGTACCCTCTTGTCATTCGCCTTTGCTTCTTGCCACATCGTTGTTGAAAGAAGCGTGTAGAAAAAAAACAAAAAGAGAAAGGGAGATAAAAAGAATGTGTCAATTCCGACGATTTTTATTCAAGAGACGATATGATATGTAATGAATGATAAGGTATATGTAGCTGGCGTAGCTTACTTGAGGATGCGATCTCTAGCAACGGACACAATTTGCTCAAGGCCGCACTTCTCGAGTATGAACTTTCCCTCCTTGTACTTTTGATCTCGCTCATAAGCTTTAATCTATGTTTGCAACATATTAGTATTCGCAGCACAGTGCTCTCTCATTACAAGCTACTTGCATATTTCCAACCCAATTCCTCATCACATCCAGAGCAACTAATATATCGAATAAGATGTTTGCCTGTAGTCATTTCTCTGCATATAGATTAACTCATAAGGTGCATGTTTGAATAATGAATTGGCTTGAAGTTACCTCACTTCTGATTCATGAGAGACCACTATATTGACACTACATGTCATGTCAGTATGATACGAATCTCAAGTCGCTTATAAGTATGTTATTTACACATTCTCAAACAAATAGGCCTTGCCATGGACACCATGAAAATCCTAATGTATACATGCGCATCAAGTCAAGATGCAAAACTTTGAAATCGACATATATACATACCTTAGAAATCAAGTAATCAAATGTTGACAAATGACTACTGCATTTTGAACAAGCGTAGATCTTGCAGCGCTTAGCCTCCTCGTCTAAATAGGCACGATAAGTGAATCCCATATTGGTAAAAAGCTGGTTTTTATTCGAATGATATCAAGAGAAAATTATTAAGAAAAAGAAACGCTAAAAAAAAACCATTTCTTGTAATTTTTGATGAACAAGAGCGAGGTCTTGTGATTTAGAAAGTCTGTGATCTCCGTCTTCCACTTCCAAGCATGAAACCTTTTCAACACCGTTCGTTGATAAATATTTGTACAATTGACGGGCTGTATCAATTGGCACATCGTGGTCATTCACACCATGAATCAATTGAATAGAGGGGCACTTGAATTGTGCTTTGGGATCGTCCAAAAGCAAAGCTGGCCTTGAGTTTAAAAGAAAATCAATGCGAATGTCATAATGGCCACTGCTGTCGTATTCGCTTGGTTTTCTCCACACAGATTCAGGATCAGACCGCTGTTCAACTGGAACCTGCTGTTGCAACCACCTTTCAGTAAAGTCCACTCCCCCACCAATACCCATTATTCCTTGGATTGGAATATCTCGGGAGATAAGTAACGCTATCCACAAACCCATGCTGGCTCCAACAATGTAATCAACATGGTGTTCTTGAACGATCTCTAGACCGTCTTTATACCAATCGACCACAGATCCGTGTTGTGAATGATTCCAGCTTAAAAAACCAAGTCTGTGCTGAATAGCGAAATTGTAAATGTAGTCAGCTTTCTTGGATGTTGTGAAATCTGACCTAAATCCAGGTATAAAACAGATGGTTCTCGATGAAATTTCATTTGGAGGAGGAACATGCGTAAATGTGAGCTTGTTGTTGAAGGTTCTGATGATGTTTCTTGGTATCATAATGAAATGGAATATGTCGAAAAGAGTGATATCCACAGTTGGAGGCGGTCAACAAATCACAATGAAAACAAAACTCAGGACAAGGTGCTTTCAATTGAGATTCTAACATTCTTGGTTACAAAAATATCAAAATATTACTATTATATGTACCGAAATTGTTTTGTATTGTACTCTCGTAACTTTATTGTCGACTTCAAACCGTAAAGACGAATGAATCTTCAAAAGAATGAGGATTGTCGAGATTTTTTCTATATAATGGCCAATGTCGGAATTTAAAAATAACATCTCGCCATCTGCTCCAGATTTGTCGAAAATGCGATTTGAAATTTTAATTCTGCATACTTTGCTGAATTGTGTTATCATCTTTAAGAAAAGTGCTAGATTGGTATCAAGTAAATCTATGTAATTTTGAAAGCTCTATCAAATGGTATCAGTCTTATGTATTTTGGAATGTTTTTTAAAGAACAATTCCCAATTTACTACGATTTCAAAAAAACAATGAAAGTCGCAATTCTCAATAGTTCATCTCGAAACAAGCGCTCCTACATGAAAGCTAGTCGTTTTTGACACATTTTGGCTTAGACGTTGCCCTAGAAAAAAGTGTCATTTTTGGTTTCAAAAATCGGAAAAACCTCAAATCGAGTAAAATCCCTTACCATCCCTCATGCTCTGATAGCTGAAAATCCATCATCCAAAAAAAATTGAGATAATGCAACGAATTGTATCTATAGATCACAAATTATGGTGCCGTGTCGTTCTGAGCTTCTGAAACTGCGAAATGGCCATGTTACAGACAGTTAAACATGCGAGATTTACAGTGCAAAATGGACATCTGAGCACATTTCTTACCAAAAGGACTATACAACTGCTTAGTCTTTTGTCTCTACTGCGTTCAGCGTGTTTGTGGTAAACCTCTACAACCGCCGAATGCTGAATAAATGGATCCACCACAAGGAAACCTGAAAAAGAGTCCTACATTTCAACAGTCATGAAGAGATGAATGTCTTTATAACTCCATGCTTGCTTCTGCGGCATATGGTTCTCCTGTACACAACGTGTTCTCAATAAAGCTATAGACAACATGGCATCAAGAAAGCCAGCAGACGAAGATTACATTGACATTGATGATACCTATGATGCCAATCAAGACGACGATGCTGGAAATGGAGGATATGCTTGGGAAGAAGAATATAAGAGATCTTGGGATATCTTGCAAGAAGATTCTGAAGGTCGGTTGAGTAGCGTAGTATCGCAATTACAGCAACAACGAAAGCGACGAAGGTAGGCCTAATATACATGAAGGTTTACCACACAGAGATTAAGCAGATGTGCTCTCTCAAACCAGATTATTGAAAGACACAGCCATTATACAACGAGGCATCATTCGACACTTGTTTCTAGTGATTGATTTATCAGAAGCAATGAACGAAAAGGACTTGAGACCTAGTCGCGTAGAGTTGACGTTGACATATGCACAGCAATTCGTGATTGAGTACTTTGATCAGAACCCTATATCCCAACTCGGCATCATTGTTACTCGAGACGGCATTGCAGAGAAATTGACTGAGCTTAGTGGCAATCCAACAGATCACATCAAAGCATTGAAGTCGAAAAAGAATACCGAGACAAGTGGAGAACCCTCATTACAAAACTCATTGCAACTAGCGCGAGCAAGCATGTTGGGTGTACCAAGCCATGGATCAAAGGAAGTCTTGCTGGTATTTGGCTCATTGACGACATGTGATCCGTCAGATATCCACGAGACAATTGATCTGCTCAAGAAAGAGATGGTGCGAGTAAATATTGTGGGTCTTGCAGCAGAAGTGCAGATTTGTCGATTGCTATGTGAGTCAACCAAGGGGACCTATGGCGTAGTATTGAACGAGGCTCACTACAAGGATTTGCTGTTTGAAGTGGTGCCACCGCCAGCAGTGCTGCCTAACAAGAATACATCCAACCTAGTCACCATGGGCTTTCCTCGACGATTAATAGAAGATCATCCCAGCTTCTGCGTATGGTAGGAAGGGTGACAGAAAATGTGCTTGTGCAAGTTGATACTTATGCCGTAAAACGTAGCCATTCCAAACTCACTGTGGGCGGGTACATTTGTCCTCGATGCAAATCCAAGGTGTGTGAGCTACCCAGCGATTGCGACATTTGTGGACTGACACTGGTATCTTCACCCCATTTGGCCAGATCATATCATCATTTGTTTCCAGTAGATAACTTTGATGAGATTAAGCCTAATAGTGGTCGTGAAGCCCATTGTTTCTCATGTCTAGCAGAGTTTTCAGACAAGACAGACACAGCAGGTAAATTTTCATGTCCTAAATGTGGACAAGAATTCTGTGCAGAGTGCGATATCTTTGTCCATGAAGTATTACATAATTGTCCCGGTTGCTGGAGCGTTGGGCAAAAGAAAAAGATTTAATGTCTCGGATAATAAACAGTAATCGATGCCCAAATCAATCCCTTTTGTGCAGAGGTATATACCGATCTGTTTGTGTGTGTGTGAGTACGCCTTGTCGATGAAACGGATTGAGTGGACAGACGTATGCTTTTGTTTCTTAGCGGGACCCTTGTATATTGAAACAAAAAAGAATAAAAGCGAAAAAAAAATGGTTCTTCTTCTTTATCATACCACTATAGACTCTTATATGTATATATATACATATATATATATTCATAATTATGCTAGATACTTTACCTCCAGAGCTACTGCGCAAAGTGGTATCCCTGGTACCATGCCAAGACTTAACTTCTCTGAGGCTGACATGTATGTACATGCGTACCTTTTGCGACCAACCAGTTGTTTGGAAGTCGATCGATTTAAAACCCTCCAGCGAACGAGAACTTTGGAAGCTTACAGAATTAAAGAAAACCATTGACCTTCACCTATCCCATATCCTATCCATCCGAATATGGGGCGTACGAGACAATGTTGTGCAGTATCTGTTAAATCAGTGTCGAAATCTACAGCATCTCACCATATGTGGATGGACAACATTGTCTGATCACTGTCTACGCTTGCTACCAGCGCAATCACTCAAAATAAAGACACTAGAGCTCATCGGCTCATCGCAGCAAACCAACTTTGTGTCTGTAGATGCCTATACACTGGGCAATCTGCTGCTGCATTCACCTGAAATGACCAACCTAGTGCTCGGCTGCGAAATACACATTCATGCAGAGACATTCATTACCGAGCTAGAAAAGAAGCCGTCCATCAGCAGCGATTTACAGTCGTTTATGCTAGCGAGCCGCAAGACCTGGCTGAACGAGCATGTACTTCGACTCATCAACATCTACCCAGAAATACAAAAGATCTACCTCGTACCCAAAGCAAGTATTGAATTTGATCCGGTGGAAAAGAACAACGTAGATGCCTTGTTGCACGAAAAATTGAAGCAAATTATGAACATTGTGCCATTGCCATTGGAGATTCCAGTGTTGTCAAATGAAGAATTCATCATATACGACAAAAGATTCACCACTTGTGTATAGCGCTAATGCATCCAGACCTCGCTCGATTTCTTTTAGGAATATATCACCGTGTACTAATAGTAATAAACTATAGAAGGAGAGCTTTTGAACTCAATATTAACCTAGTACAAAGTTGCTATCAGCCTTCAAACGGCGGTTGCTTGCACATCTATATTGAATGCAGATACAGTACTACATGAACCTTCTTGAAGTCTTTATTCTGGAGCGAATCATGCTTCGCATCTGAGTGTTACACACCAGTAAATGTTGTGTTTCAATTGTAGCGCACGAGCACAAGGCATAAGAAGTACTACCTTGAACGTGTGTTTCTGGACCAAGTATTTAGCCTGTCATCCTTCATATGCAGATGGGCTATACGTAAAGAAAAACTCCCTTATTGCGCATTTTACACTAGAAAAAAATGATACGCTACATATTTGAATTGGTGTGATTTAGCTAAAGCACTCTATATTCCACGAATCACTCTTAATTTTGTCCTGTAGATAGAGCACGCCTGTGAAATTAAGAGCTTGTTTTACATTTCTATATTCAGGGGATTTGGTGAATATATTGGCTTTTTTCACATAATAAAGCGACTTTTTTTACTATCCCCATCAAATTGGAAAAAGATAAAGAATCAAACATTCAAAGTGAGAGTATAAATATGTAGGGAATCGGCATTTCTAGATAGATTCACATATATTTGATGTTTCTGCAGAGTGGTTGAGTAGTCGACCAAAAATGAAAGACTTAACCGCTAAAGCAGCGGGAAACGGGGTGGGTAATAAAACAGAAGCGGCAAGCATCGTGGTACTAGGGCCCTTGAAAGAGCCTCGCCCAATTCTGTGCAGCGTTCAGTAAAGCGATATTTCCATGCTAGATACGCATGATTACGTTCCAGCGATTGCAGTTAGATCTAATGGCCAAGTGGCAATAAAGTGTGAATGCTTCTTTTTTTAAACAAAACTAGCACATGTTGCGATTCTCGCATTCGGAAGGATTCAAATCAATGATTCAAGTCAACTGGAAAAGAAAGGGTAATGCCATTTGCACCATCCAACGCTATTAGTCGCATTATTAATGACGTGAAATACGATCAATTTTTAATGATAAGAACCACTTGAATTTGAGATAAGCTTCAATGGATACCTTTCTAGTATGCCTACTTCTATTATAACGATACAAGGGAGAAATAAAA
This sequence comes from Mucor ambiguus, assembly GCA_000950595.1. NCBI lineage: Eukaryota > Fungi > Mucoromycota > Mucoromycetes > Mucorales > Mucoraceae > Mucor > Mucor ambiguus. The sequence goes on from DF836535.1 coordinate 32,956, forward strand.
CAAGAGAAATGTCGCTGTGTACCAAGATTTATACAAAAGAAACCTCAATGAATCTACACTCAGAGTCGCTATTCTGCCAAGTAGTATGAGCCTGAAACTGCATACTATTCCTGCAAAGCACAATGTGGATCAATACCCGGAGACGATGATAATTTACAAAGTCATAAACAAAGCCATAATACAAGCTTCCACTCTTCTAAACATGAGCCGAGATTCTGTCTGTGAATGGGGTTAACAATTGTTTTTGAATAGAACCTATTGGATGCACAAAATTTCAACACATGAATAACATTGACCTTTGTAAAAGAAAGCAAGAGTCTCTATTGCACACGCCATTTGGTTTAGTCAAAAGCGCAAACTAGCTAGTCTCCTAAAGTGCGTATTGATCCAGTTGACAAATGGAAATCACTCTAGAGATCTCGAGACCAACACAATGTGATAAAATATAGCATCATCGTGAGAGAGTCAAATACCTCCAACTGACCCCTCTTTACGTGTAACGTTTGACATATTGACCCCTTTATTTATACCATTTCTAGAATTCATGTACAAAACAAAGTTATCCCGAGTAGACTATTCAGCTTAAGGTGAAATGAGGGTATACAAATCAACCGAGCTTTTTTTTGTACCAGATTTTCATGTTAGCCAGCGGCAGATGTCTTGTTTTCCAGCACTTGATTAAAGCTGTTCCCATACTTTACAGCGGAAAGCACGGATATAATAAAACAATAATGTGCATATTTATAAATTGTGTGTAAAGATGTCTTAATTGTGTGCTACCCATTCGACATAAAGTTCAAGTGCGGCCTAACAAAAAGACGCATCTGTAAAGTATATAAATGATACATATTCCTTGTTTTCTCTTTCATATTACTTTTTTTTTTCATTTGATTATATAACATGTGTGGCTTCTGTAGTTACTTTCACTTTGATGCGCCAAATAACGAGTTCCCCAACCTTAATCTCGATACCGCCCTGCAATACATCCATCATCGTGGCCCTGATTCCCGAGGCAAGTACGTTTCTCCTGATGGTCGCTGTGGTAAGTAGTACAGTGTGTCTCCTGTCACTTTATGTTGGGTCTGACCCTATGAAAAAGGTCTTGGTCATGTCCGCCTCTCCATCATCGACCTGAACGGTGGTCAGCAACCTCTCAGCAATGTCTCTGGTTCTGTTCAATGTGTGGTAAATGGTGAGCTGTATGATTTTGAGCGTATTAGAGAAGAACTGGAAGCCAAGGGACATGTATTTAGCACCAAGAGTGATAGTGAAATTGCGCTTCATCTCTACGAGGAATACGGTATGGGCTTCCTCGAGCATCTTCGTGGTGAGTTTGCCATCAACATTTTCGATGTCAAAAAGAACCGTTTCATTGCTGCTCGTGATCGCTTCGGTATCAAGCCCCTCTACTATACAGTTTACAATGGCACTTTGCTTTTGGGTAGTGAAATCAAGTCGTTCCTTCCCATGGGATGGAAGCCTGAATGGGATATCGATTCCATCATGCACAATGGTCCTCTCAATGACATGAGAACTTGCTTCAAGGGTGTCTACAAGCTGCCTCCTGCTCACTATCTAATTGCTACTTCTTCTGGGTCCATGGAGATTCAACCCTATTGGGATGCTGACTATCCTGACAAGAATGTTAAGGAAACTCGTACTGTGGAAGAAATGGTGCAGGGTGTTCACGATCACTTGAAGGAGGCCATCAGAACTAGATTGAGAGCCGATGTGCCTCTTGGTGTCTACCTCAGTGGTGGAATTGATAGTTCCTGTATTGCTGGCATTGCATCCTCCATTCTGAGAGAAAACAATCCTGATGCCAAGTTGAAAGCCTTCTGCATTGGTTTTGATGGAAGTGAAGTTTACGATGAATCTGCCATTGCTGAGAGAACAGCTGAATTCTGTGGTGCTGATTTTGAAAAGCTGGTGCTTACTGAAGATGATCTCTTGAACAATTTTGAAGAGTCCGTTTGGCATGTAGAGCAACCTCACAACAATTTGAATGCTATTGGTAAGTTCCTCCTGTCTGAATTCGTGCGTGATCAAGGCTACAAGGTGGTCATGACCGGTGAGGGTTCCGATGAGCACTTTGGTGGCTATGCTTTCTTCCATGCCGACTATTTGCGTGAAGCTGATAACGCCTCTCCTGATGGCTTTGGTACTCTTCCCAACGACCAGCGTGAAGCTAGACTCGAGTCCTTTGGTGGTCAGAAAGAGTTTAATAAATATGGCAAGGGTGTGTTTGCAGGCCACAAGAATGCAGATACTACGAGTCGCAGACTTCTCAATAACATCAACACGCATACTATGCTAGGCAAGATCCTCGCCTTGGAAGACAAGTTCTATCATGATGCTGCACTTGCTCGAGTAGGCATACCCGATCCTGCTCTTGCCATGGCTGAAAGTCTCAGCGGTATGGCTCGTTACAAGGCCAACAACAAATGGCATCCTCTTCATACTGCCATGTATGTTGAGAATCATACCTTCCTTCCCAACCATCTCTGTAACTCGCTTGGTGACCGTAGCGAAATGGCTCATTCAGTAGAAGCACGTACTCCCTTCTTGGATCATCATCTCTGTGAATATGTCAACGGCCTTCCTCCTTCGCTCAAAATCAAGTGCAATGACGATGGTACCCTGAATGAAAAGTGGGTTCTCAAAGAAGCTGTCAAACCGTACATTACTGAAGAAATGTATAAACGCACCAAGCATCCTTTCCTTGCTCCTCCTTCTGAAGGTCGCAATCCCGTAGTGGTCAATCTTCTCGACAAGCTCATCAACAAGGAAACCCTTGGGACGCTTGGCTGGGTCGATATTGAAAAGTTCCTCGAGGGCAAGGCTGCTTACTTGGAAACCGGAGACCTCTTCCTCTTTAAAGATATGATGATCATGATGTCCTATGTTACTCTCTCACAGCGTTTCAACGTTGCTACTTGGGATAATGCCAAGAATAACCTGGCAGACATTGTTACTTGTTAAAGCAGACTATTCCTGTATTCTATATTACCCATCTTTTGTATTTATGATACAAGTGTTAAATAAAAACCAATTGCCTTGCCCATGTACAAACAACACTATAATATGTTACTGTTATTCTCTATCAAGCTGCTGCCATGCAATTGCTGTTTATTCGGATATAATATAAGGTTCTTTATCTTCTTCTCGAACTTGTTGGATTCCATTCGCCTGGTGAGAAGGTATCGCCAGTGCCAGAAGGTCTCGATGACTTGGCAGCTTCTTCCTTGTTTTTTTGCTCTTTTTCCGCTTTAAAAAAAAAAAAAAAACACATGTAAGCAATGGCTCATTAG
>DF836535.1:36970-47816 GCA_000950595.1 Mucor ambiguus
AATGCCTCAACAACTTACCACTTTCCAGTGCTGCCAAACGATCCACTTCTCTCTGCTCTTCATCTTGAATCTGTTGTAGTTGCAATTTGCGCTATTGTCATTCAATTCATTAGCTTCAATGCCATCTCATAGATTTCAAAGCACATCATACCTGCTCCCACTCTTCATCCAAAACCCTGGCTCTCTCCTGCACAAGTGCTTTTCTTCTCTCTTCTTGCACTAGCTCTTGTATAGTGGGCGCAACTGTTCTCGTGTGTCTTAACCATGCCTGCCATTGGACTGTCAAACGCACATCAATACATTGCTGAAATCTACCCCACCTTTTTTCATTCATTGAAATTACCTGGTAATTTGTCTCCATGAAACACTGTCAAATCATTCTCGGAATCGTCAGTCATCTGCACCCATCGCTTCATTCTCCCGCCTTTGGAGGGTTGTTAGCTCTCAACTGCTTGTCATTTGGGGTTTTCAATATACCTAATGGATTGGGACAATCCCAATATTCATTGCCTTTGAGATCGTAACCGATAAGTGCATGCTTTTTCCAAGGGAATCTAGTCGTCTTGTAGGCTAGCGAGAGTTTTTGATATAGAGATTTCGACATGAGCAATCAATTCTATATACAAGAAAAAGAGAGGGGGGTTGTGGTTATTAGTTGACAAGAAATAAAACAAGAACAAAGGAGAAAATACAACGCCGGGATCTGAGTCAATTGAAGGGACGAGCTACCTCAGTCCAAGAGTCCGAGCTAAATCTCACGCATTGCAAATACTGTAAATGCGTTGTAGTGAGATGCAATGGTTACATGTTTGTATAGACTGAAAGCCCTTATATTGACATTTTTTTTCCCTTTATTTGCATGTTTAACTAGATATTAATTGATAAAAAACGGAGAGAGAGACAGGAAGGGAGTAAGGGCTTTAGATGCATAAATTACCAACAGCGTTTTCAATGAGTCTAACATCACCATCCTCTAAACCACGAATGACTCTTCTCTTATTACTTTTCGACTTGATTTCTACAATAGTGGGTAGTCCAAAAGCGCTCGCCATACCAGCTACGTCTGAAATAGATGCTGTTTGAATCACATCTTCTTCGGAAGCAACGAGTAGTTTATCCAACTTCAAGCACAAGTCTCTTAGGTTCTCGTTTTCATGCACTTGCTGTACGCAAGGAAGAGCCGTATGCACGCCGTTTTCAATGAGGTCTCTCACAAATGGGTTCTTGCCGTTGGGGAAACGGTTGTCTATCCACTTGTTTGAACGCTGAACCAAGCTGATGATGGCTTCTATGGTCTTTTCGCATACATCCAGAGGTAGATCAATATAGTTGAGGACTGCTGCGAGAGATCGTGGCAAGTATGGGTGTTCGTTGAGCAAATCCCTGTGTTATAATATGAGTAAAGTTGTTGATAACCCTATACGAATGAGACGCTTACCAGACAGAAGAGTCGCTCCCGAGCGAGACAATGTTGAATATAATCCACAACGCCTCCTTTGTTACTTTCCATTCATCGTTCTTCATGTAATAAGCATGTGATAGCGTAGGTGTCCATTGCACTGGATCAGAGCTATAGGTGTGTCCAGGGACAGTAATATGCGCAACTACACTGTTCATCACCACCTTGTGTTCGATGACATGCTTGATCATTTCTTCGTTTCCAGCAGCTAGATTGGAGATGACGAGAAAGGCATCTTTTCGGATTTCATTGGGTGCTTGTGGTTCCAATAATCGAGTGATGCTTGTCAATAACGGTGTGCGTAATAAGCCTTCAACACTACTGTTGGGTCCAGATGTAATATTTACCACGGTTCGAATGGCAGGTACAACCACCTTTGGAACACCATCCCTATCAAGCCGTGTATCAGAGGAATTGCGTATATAAACGCTCTACTTGTAAACTAATGACATACCTCAAAAGACTGGACAATCTCTCGCAGAGTTCATCTGATATATGGTTGCGTTGGTGAAAAGCATTGACATCGTGCATATTGTACAGTACACGAGACAAGCCCCAGCTAGACTTTAATTAGTACATGGATTCATACAGACCACACTTGTTAGACAAAAGCTTACCAGATTTCAATTTCTAGCTTTGTATAATCAAAGACGATAAAGTCTGAAAACACTTTAAACATGGGCAAGTAGTTTTGATAGTATTCCGCAACATGAAATCCACCACGAGACATATTAGACAATGCCCAGAGCAACGCTTCCACATTCGAGTAGATCTCTTCATCAGGGAACCGAATTTTTCCAGCTGGATAACTCAAGTCTTGCGATTCATCGTATGTATCTTGGTACACATCTTCAAGTACTTTGACAATGGCATGTGTAAATCCTTTTCTCATAAGCTCTTCTCTGTAATTGGGTGATTCACCCGCAATATTACCAAGAGCCCATGCTGCTTGTGCCTGCAAGTCTAATGATCCATTCTTTTGTCGCATACAATCGAGTAACAGGTCAACAAATCCTGCTTCAATGATGGCGTTGGTTTGCTCCGTTGTTCCAGCCTACGTAATGCATCAACGGGTCATATCGTCTGACAAGTATCTCTATCAACTTACAGCAACATTGGTGACAATCCATGCGCATTCAAACTAAATTATAAGGGGATGGAACATGTTTAAAAGAGCCCCCTTCATACCTTTATTAATATATAACATACCTTGATTGTATCACCGAGATCAGATCCTATCAATTCCTTAATACGAGGTAAAATGTCCAATGCAAGAATATCATTGACACTGCTTTCGTCACTATGACCTACACAACATGTAAATCATGAGAGTCATACAAATCCCAATTGTGCACAAACTAACCTTGAGTCAAGTATCTACGCAAGAGGCGAATACTTTGCTTGATCTGATCACGCTCTGACGAGAAGAGCAAATACTTGATGGTAGGCAGCTACATTACATACAATAAGCAATCAAATCGGATCTTGAACGTCATGAAAAACCCCGTTCTATTCAACACTTACAGCATCTTTCTCTACATTGCCTCCATGAGCAGGGAGTTTGTGGATAGAGACATTGGATAGCTTGCGGCTAATCTCCAGTAATACATCTTCTGGTTCAAATTCGTCAATTGTCATTTTGGTTGAAGGTTGCTATATATATATATATGGTATTATGAGAAATCTGAGTTTTCTTGCGTTGCTATGCAACTTCACGCAGTTCTTTTAGGTTGCGATGAACTATACCTATGTGTTATGCAGTTCTTGTGTAGGGTAATGTTTCTAGTCAAGATCGTTCAGGTCGTTTTGTTTTGTCCAATTACGCGCAGGTCAAGATAGGTAGTAAAGAACAACAGATATGAAGGGTTGTAAGACTTGGCTTTAATAAATTAGATGTATTTTTTGATTGGAAAAAAAGAAAGGGGATGCAAAGGCAATAAAATGTGAGAGGTGCAAGTGGTGGTGGGCGTTCAACTAAATTCAAGTTAAGTCACGATTGTAATGCAACATTGCTCTCCATTCCTTTCTCCATATCTACAAATAGCATGAATGCATCAATATTGACAGCTTTTTTTGCCTTGATGTTGAAAGAGAAGTTCATCGGAAGTTTAAACACACAACCTTGGCTAGACATCTATAAATAATCCTCTTTCAACATCCAGAAACCTTTTCCTGTCTGATCCTTCTTGAAGGTCGCGATGGCTTGTAGCATTTTTCTAAATATAATAATCTGCTCTTGATTGATACTAATTTCTAATGCATCTATAATGTCTTGCGAAGTGCCACGGCCATTGTGAGTAGACAAGTAATCTCTGATCTTGACAATCATGCCTTCGCGAGCTGCATTATCCAAGATGGAGACCGACGTTTCTATAGACATTTGAATGAAACAATGTTTGAGTGCAAATTCCACTGAACTACACAGAATGCATTACCTTGTGGCTGTGGGCTAGCGCTCTTCCCGGACTCCATTGCTCTTCGTTCCTTCATGCGAGCCAGCAATGAAGTCGATGATGGTCTGGCACCATTCATCGCTTTAAAGCCAGATACATTTCCAGAGCCAAATGCGTTTTTAGGAGATGGTGATACAGGGGCACTCTGTGTTGAGAATGTTGGGCTCTGTCCAAATCTTGGAGGTGGCGTATCTGCTCGATTTTGGAGCGCAAAACGAGGCGCTCCAGCTGCTCCAGAACGGCCTGTCCATGTGGGTGTTCCAATGTCCATCTGTCGACGTTGACGTCTGGATTCCTTCAATGCTGCTGCAGCACGCTCCGCAATGAGAGTGGCTATGTGTGCGAGAGACAGATGTGAGAAGGATTCTTCACTCACATGCTATTTAATTACCTTCACGCTCGACAAACACAGTATCATGCGAGGCAGAATCCATGATTTGGTCGTGTTGCAGTGCACTTTGAATGCCTGTCATTTCAAACAGACTTTTGAGAACATGATCCTCGCCATCAGTTTTGTTTGCTTCCATTTGCTCTCGTTCTTTGCGTCTTTCTTCCTCTTCTAACCGCTCTCCTGCACTATAGAATACATGTCAGGCGTCTGTACCGACCCAATCAACAGGATACATTACTATCGCTCCAAGCTATTGACACCTTCGATGGCTATCAAATCTCTTTCATCATCGCCATTATTTCTCTTCTTTCTTTTCTTGGGCGTGTCGTTGTAATTGATTTCGGTTCCCTTGAACAAGTCTCCTGTCTCTGTACCCACAGCATCTTCAGCCCCCAATGTGAATAAGGACTGCAAATTACTGGCATCAAAGAACCTCCTCTGCTTGGGGTCCTTGAGAATCTTGTTTGTCAAAAACTGCTTGTAAATCTGACGATGATATATCTTTTCCTCGATTGTGCCACTTGTCATCAAACGATACACTGTCACCTCCTTTTTTTGGCCCAAACGCCAAGCCCTCTCCCTTGCCTGCATGTCAGTAGAAGGGTTCTATTGGAGCGTCTATAAGTGTCCTACATCAGTCTATTGAACAGGTGACCTACCCAGTCAGGATCAAAAAGAATAACTCTATCCGCACCTGTCAGATTCAGACCAAGACCGCCCACTTTGGTAGTCAATAGAAATACAAAAATATCAGGCACCGTGTTGAATTCATTCACCATCGCAATACGCTGGCCAACAGGTGTCGTACCGTCCATTCTCAGGTACCTGTAGTGCGAGCGGTTCATCATAATCTCAAGGATATCAAGCATTTGTCTGGTCTGACAAAAGAGCAAAACACGGTGCTGCTGCTGTTTCCACATTTTCAACAAGGCTCTCACAACGATCATCTTGCCACTGCGTTCAGGGTTGCCGTAGTCAGGATCTGTGTGCGACAGTGTCAAGTCCATGATATCGGGGTGGTTGCAGATCTTTCTCACAATATCGATGCCAAACAGCACTTGGCGTCGGCGCTCCAAGATGGCATCCATGTCCTTGGACGAGATAAACTTGAGATAGGCACTGCGTTGGGGTTTGGTCAGCTTGCAGAATAGCACTTGCTCGTTCTTTTTAGGTAGATCAGACGCAACATCCACTTTCATACGTCGAAGCAAGTAGGGATTAATCAAGTCTCGCAACATGCAAGCGCATTTGTAGGCTGTCTGTACCTGAACATTGGTCGCATTTGCGTAGCCACCGATGCCAATAGGCACGGAAAATTGCGTTTGAAAGATGGGCAGTGTCTATGGTTGTGTCAATACCCCTGATTCAACAGATGAACCTTGAATGTACTCACACCTAATCTACCAGGAAATATAAAGTCAAACAAGGACCAAAGCTCTTTCAAGTTGTTTTGTATCGGCGTGCCTGACAAGATGATTCTATGAGGCGTCTAAGGAAAACGGAAGAAACTGATCAATTGCCAAGGAACAAGCCAATTTTTTTTTTCCTAAAAAAGTACCTTGAATTGTTTGATTGCCAATGTTGTACCAGAGTCAGGATTTCTAATCTTATGGCCTTCGTCCAAAACCACGTATCCCCAACGATGCTTCAACAAGATCTCTCTGTAGCTCTGAACGCCACTGTACGTAGTAATCAAAATACCACCGTCTTTCACATATTGCTCCACCAAAGCCGCTGCATTTCTGCCTGCCTTTGTAGTGAGGATGCTTTTAGTGGAGGATCTTGCATTTTTAGCCTTCTTTCTGGACGCACTCTTTCCTCTTCGATCTGGCTCGTACTCTTCATCTTGGTCTTGTTCGCTCTCATTGTTGTTTTGAAACGTGTACTCTTCTTCCCCCTCCTCACTGTCTTCCTCTTCTTGATCCAGTGACGCCTTGTTCTTACCCTTTCCATGTATCGGGTTTTTGACACCTGTGCCGCTTGAGTGTAGAATGGCGACTCTCAAGGGAGGCCACCACTTGTGAAACTCTTGTACCCATTGCTTCATCACCGTCGCAGGGCAGATAATAATAGAGGGTTGACCAGGGCCAAGGATCTGAGAGTAATAGAGGCCGGACAAGAAGGCAATTACTTGAATCGTCTTGCCTAAACCCATCTCATCACCCAAAATGCCGCCTACTTTTTGCCTATGCAATTCCCATAGCCATTGCACGCCTGGAAGCCCACAATCAGCGCTCACGTCTCAGTGTCGATAAGCGCAACTTACATGTCTTTTGATAATCAAACAGGCAATCCCACAGCTCGCCAGGCACCTTCATGCCACCATCAAATTCAATATCGTCAAAATTGGGGTGTGGCTCAAATTGTTCCTGTGTATCATTATCATTGCTGCTCTCGTCTTGCTCCAGTCTGCTTTCGATTTCTTCCATGGACAAATTGATAGCATCCTCCTATAAAAAGTCCCATCAGCATGTAAAGGTATCACGATACACCCGACAAACTTACATGTGTCTTTTGATAGCGCATAATCTTTCGATTGTGGATCCAATCTTGTAATCGCTTTTTATAGTTCATCTTGGATCCGTCATCATCGTAAATTTCATCCAATTTCCTCGATACGCGCTTGTTACTGGCTTGCTCCTCGTCGTTCAAGTCAGTACTATCCTCGTCTATAAAGCCGTCTTGTCGATATTCGTCCTCATCGTTCTCGTCCATCATCGTTGTGTCCGTGTATTCATCATCGTCGTCGGCGTTCTGACTCAATTTGCGCTTCAAAGAGGAGGATGAAGTCGAAGGCTGCTCTGCTTTATGGCTCGGTGCATGCAGATCTTGATGTGACATCTGACCCGCTGATCCAGGAAAAATGACGTCCTTCTCTCGTTGTTTGACATGATACTGTGGCAAGTGGTCAAAGGGTGTTATTTTGCCGGTTCTCACAAGAAAGTCTCTTTGTGTCTCATCATCCTGCCTGGCATTCTTGTCCACCGGCACCATAGCCTTGTAACGCTCTTTTTCTCGGTCCTTCATTCTGCCCAAAATGTCGTCCTTGTCCTTGCTCGCATCTCGCAGTCGCTTGGCTTGCTGATTGATTTTTGGTATAAACTTTTCCTTGTCTGCAGACTCCTTCATCTTCAGTTTTAATGTCTCCAATTGATTTTGTGCAGTTCTATGACACAAGACGCATGAACATTGATCCATTTGTACCGGATTCATGCAAGTTTCTTACTCTATTTCCTTGTGGGCTTTGTCTAATCGCTTTCTGTCTAACTCATCGTCTCTCTCAGCTAATGCTTTATCCGCCTGCAATGCTGTTAAGCTTGAGTTGTATTGCATGTGTCTACCCGCAATTTACCTTCTCCATCAATGACTTTTCGAGCACATGTTGATCAACCAGATCAACGCCCAACGACTCCAATTCATTGCTCACTGTATCATTGCCGTCCAAGACAACATCAGGCTGATAGTCGGAAAGAGGTGACGAAGATTCGCTCATGATTTATGATGTATGGAGATATATTGGAAAGAAAAGGGTCTGAGGAAAAGCGCAGTAGAACAATTTAAATGCACATCGATGGGGCATATTTTCGTGACTGATCAAGTCAAAGGTCATCAATGCACCTTTCTGTTTTGAACGTGAATGGCAAACCTCAATCTGGCAACTTCAAACTGGCCACATTTCTTCATTAGGATTTCATCGAATTCAAGTTTTATTTTTGCAAAATGAAGTGAACTGTAACTATGTCTGTGAAGATTGGCAAGGGCAGCACGGTTGGAAAGATCTTTAGAGATTTTGTTCGTGGGGTCATGAAAAAATTGAACGACACTAACGCAGAACCTCATTTCTTTGTGATGGACAATGCTTCTGTCCACAAAGCACTCACGGCAAAAGAGTTGTTTAAAGACTCGGATCATCGAACGTGCTTGCTGCCTTCGTATTCACCACTCCCGAATCCTATTGAGGAATGCTTCTCCAAGTTGAAAACCTTGGTCACGAGAAAACCTAAATTGAGAGGAGACAAGGCATTAATTGAGCACACACGACAAAGAAACTCTTAAGATCTCTTAGAATAGTCTAAACAGTGAATTCCCGTTGTGTCTGGATACTTGTGAAAGCTGATCTTCGTTAAACAGATTACTCCACATGTATATGCTTAGCGAGTCGCCACGGTTTTCATATTAACATGATGATTTATTGTATACAAAAAACACAAGGATTTCCCATCATTTTTTCCAATCCAGAGACAAACTAATTACAAAATCTAAAGGGTCTTATCAAAAATGGCACCAAGAGCGGCCCAAACAGCCTTGGGAGATTGAGAAGCATCAACACCGTACCAAATGTCCTTCTTCTTATAGTAGTCAACAACGGGAACAGTTTGCTTGTGGAAGGCATCCAAACGCTTCTTTAAGGAAACCTCGTTGTCATCGGAACGTTGGATAAGAGGTTCGCCAGTAACATCATCCTTCATGGCAACCTTGGGAGGGCTAATTGACTGTCAGCTTTCATTGATCATACGAATATTGCTGATTTGACAACTTACTTGAATTCCTTGTGATAAGTTCTACCGGAAGAAGGGTGGATCAAACGGCCAGTAATACGAGAGACAAGAAGGTTATCATCAATGACCAATTCAATGACAGAGTTCAAAGGCTTCTTCTTTTCCTCAAGCATTTCATCCAACTTCTCGGCTTGAACGACAGTACGAGGGAAACCATCCAAAATGAAACTAGACAACAATGTCAATAACGAGGACTCGGACGCGTTGACATGGCACTTTGGCACAAAATACTTACCCATTCTTACATTCAGGGTTGTTATCCAAATTTTCCTTGATCATACCAACAACAATTTCATCAGAAACGAGTCCTCCTTCATCCATGATTTTCTTGGCTTCCAAACCAAGAGGAGACTTGGAGGCAACGGCAGCTCTGAGCATATCGCCGGTAGCCAAGTGACAGGCACAGAACTTTTCCTTGATAGCAGGAGCTTGAGTACCCTTACCAGCACCAGGAGGACCCATAATGACCATACGGAGTTCCTGCTTGGGAACACCACCGGCTACCTTCTTTTCAAGGGCTTCGAACTTCTCATGGAGGCTTTGGATGTTCTTTTTGATTTCCTCAAGAACTGCAGAATGTTGATCGGCCATAATGTGTAATTGTTTTTATGTGTAATAAACAGAAGAAAAAGAAAGAATTAAAATTTCAAAAAGTTTGCAGGGGGTTTATTATTTTCCTGCTTACATGATCCTCCACTCTCCTCAACTCTCACTCGCCTCCACACGGTTTCTGAGATGACTACATTTTATAGATGGTTTTTTTTAGTCGCGGCGCGCGCGGGGTTCAACAGCTCCCTTCTAGATCAAATCTACAGCATGTATCTGATGTGTTTGTGTGCTAGATAATGATGATTTGTCATGCATTAATCGAGTATTAAAATGTAACATATTCATATGCTAATCAAGAGCACCTTGTCTAATGTATCTTGATGACATATCGAGGTGATGATCTATCATCACTTATAATGGCATGTTTAGAATGCCGCATGAATTGGGGCAAGATCGCGCCTCAGTCACAGTGCTATTCGTCCTATGGCTTCCTTTGCGCCATGATGTATAGATTTGGCACTGATAAGACCATTCAATCAAATCGAGTTTTCTCACAAATTGGGAAGCGTTTTATGTACATGACGAGACTGAGTAACTGTTACACACTCATCTTGATTGGATGCTACCCCACAAATTATACCGTCCAACGTAGAATCCATGGCGATGTTGCAGTCGAAAAAAGACATCCGAACCGAGCTGGAGAGACCTGTACATATAGTAATGCATCGCTGCTATTATTCTATTGATGTTGCAAGGCGCATTGGCATGACCTACGCCAGAAGACGGCAAATGATAAAGTGATATCTCCGAAATGAGTTGTGATCCAGGTACACAATCCTGATCAACGTTTATCCTATAAACAAAACGATTATCTCTTTCCAGTGGTTATTTACCTTTGCTTCGCTTCTGTAAAAGCTATTACACACAGTAGCGGCGTACACTGTTGATTGCTCTGGCTTAAGTCAGTAAAATACAATAAGCTGCATGAAATAGCCTATTCGTATAAATTTACCATCATATAAAAACTGTTCATTACCGTAGATCTGACTCTACTACAGTGCTTCACGTATCTTGATATGGGAACAATCCGTATTGAGGCAAACAGTATGCTTGTACTGCCTTCTAATCACCGGAAATATACAAATCACAGCAAAAATTGAATACAGCTGAGCCTTGTTTTATTGTGCTAGAAGCTGCTCCAGACTACCAGAACATTACCAAACAGTTACTTTCGTCTTGCATTTACTTCCTGACACCTTCGCTCAACTTTTTGGGGATAAGAAAAACATGGTTAAAAATTGGCCCAAAAGCATGAGGTACCCATCATACTTTTTATCAAAGATTAAACGATTGTGTTTTTGAACGCAAAAATGAAGACTTCTACTAAGGTATACGAGCCTTTCCCCACTTCGGGTGGTTTCCTGACCTACGCTAC
>DF836534.1:15080-25139 GCA_000950595.1 Mucor ambiguus
TCACTTACTTGGTGGTAATCGAGGGTCTCAACGATAGAACCGAACGCTAGCGTGTGTAGTAAGGCATGTTCTAGTACTGTAGGGGGAGGAGGATACCTTCCTATTTTGGTAGTATTCAAATCCCGCCTAACAACAATACAGGAGAGTCCTCGCCATTTTTTTTTAGATTCCGTGTGTGTGTCGAGCCGTTTCCAGCAGTATTATTGGATGAAATAACCCAGCAGTAGAAAGTATTCAACATGATTTATGATAATAAACACTCATTAAACATCTGCGATCTTGTTTCTTTTGGATGTTGTCTGACACTTTGCCGTTGTCTTTGTGTGCCTATGAGCTAGGGAAATAGATATATCACTTCAGGATATGCAACAGAAGGACAAACTAACAAAACTCTATTTGTAATGGTTGCAACGGGATCATCCGTTTATCCTGAGGTTTCATGTTTGCGCCTGATTCGCCATCAAAGGCGTCATTTCTGTCGATAATTCGTATATATAAATCTCTTTTAACTGGAATTGACTTTTTCTTCTTCTTCTTCTGCAGAGGCATTCTCTTTTGACATTATACAGTAGAAATGAGTGAGAGTTCCATGCCATTATGCAACATCAATTGTAATGCAAATGTGAAGTATATTGCCCATGATGAGTCACAGCATTGAAGCGGCTATATTGTTAAATATAAACTTTTAAAACAATTGTCTGACCCTAATGATCTTTTTCTCGCACTTGTCTTGGAGCTAAATCAACATTGTAGAATGCCAGTAACCAGAAGATCCTCAGTAGAAGTAGGATCCAACATTGAACTGAAAAAACTTTCACATACCAATGACAATCAGGATGTAACTTCGTCTGCTGTATCGGCTGTCTCCGAGGTTATCGACACAATATCGTCAGCAGCACCTTCAGTCGACAACAGCAAGACCAAACTTAAACTCTCGATCCCTTTCAAATCATCATGGCTCATGTGGTGGAATTCAGAAGAATGGTGGTCCTGCTGGATTGGCCTTATTTTCTTTGGTTGTATAGCATCTGCAGTAAAGCACGATATACCTCAACCTGAGTTTTTACCCTGGGAAACAAATCCCTTTCACACCTTTGGTACCACAGGCAATTTTGGTCTATTTGTGATATTTGCAGCCATGGTCATACTGCTATGGATTGCTATGGCAGCCACGAGAGCTCCCAACTACAAGAGATTTCCCATTGGCTTTGTGTGCGTGTTTATGATTGCTCTGATCAGCAAGATGCTTGCCAGCAATGGTATGTAAAGAATAGCATCTAATATTGTAGAGCCATGTTTGCTGAACTCTATCTCTGTAGTTGTGCTCAAGAAGGGCAGTGTAGGGGATTCCATCTGGGCTATTATTCTTGGCTGCTTTATCAGAAATGTCATGTCATTTGTAACGAAATCAAGCATTTTGGCTCCATGGCTCAAGGTGGCGCAACAAACAGAGCTCTATATTGCCATCAGTTTGGTGCTGCTTTGCATTGATATTAGTGTTTTGCGTCCACTAGCACCCCGTGCATTGTTTGTCAGTTGGATCGATACACCTACCCTGTTCATTGTGGTAGCCTATTTCGGCTGGAAAGTACTCAAGATTGATACACAAACAGCTATCATTATGTCTGGTGCTACCTTCATTTGCGGCTCCTCGGCAGCCATTGCATTGGGTGCTAGCATGGGCGTGCCACACAAAACTGAAATGCCCATTGCCATCATCTCCATCTTTACTATTCCCAGCATTATTGCTCTGCCCTATGTTGCGAAACGCATGGCATTATCGGCAACAGTCAGTGGTGCCTGGTTTGGTGGCTGCGTTGATTCTACTGGCGCAGTCATTGCTGCTGCTAGCATTTACGGCGATCACGATGCCATCAACACGTCTGCTATAGTGAAAATGATGCAAAATGTCTTGATTGGCCCTTTGTCTGTGATCATGGCCTGGGCATGGTCTCGCTATGAGCTGCAGGCAGCTTATAAGCGCGAAGAAGAGTTGATCAATCGCAATGAAAACTTGGATGATGCTGTAGTTCAAGAGCAAGTATTAGATGACACTGCTGGAGAAGACAGCAATACGCCTTCTGTAAAGCATCCCCGCAACATCCACGCTCCATCAAAGCCCAAAGAAAAGGCGTATATCCTGCTGTGGAAGCGATTCCCCAAATTTGTCATTGGTTTTATCATTACTGCTGTCTTGTTCAATACTACCATCAGCGATGATGCAGAGACCCGAACGCTTGTCAATGACTTTTGCTTTTACGTGTCTGAATGGTTCTCCACACTGTCCTTTGTCAGTATCGGAATGGGTCTGCAGTTGAGCGATATCAAGCAGAACATCCGTAGCTTGGGTAAACTAGTGACACTGTACATTGTTGCCCAAATGGTTGATATTATTGTTACGTGTGTTCTCGCTTGGACAGCGTTTACCTACTTGTAATAAATAGAGCGCCAACTTGCTATCATGTTGCTATCATAAACCTTGCCTTGCATCTTTTACATATGCGAGTGGCTCAACGCTCCGCCAGTCGGCTTGCTGATTCTGCCTGAATTCAATGTCATGCTCAGACTCACCAGAGCAATCAAACGACAATGCCTTTGATTTGGACATGCAAAATGGTAAACATAATGCTGTCAACAGATCGACATGGCTGGCTCCGTTTCAGTTGACTGTGTTGGAGCATAATTTCTGCATTTGTGTCACATAAAGTGCTTTGTTGGTTGTGTTCAAATTCCTTCTTTTCTTTCTCTTTTCAACATTTCTTATCATGGATCACTCTGTGATATCTACACAACCACGTCGAGACGAACCCGCTTCCAGAACAAACAATGCACTATTCAGCTCAGGGACAAGTGCGTCCAGAACAGTGCGAGTGAATTGGCTCAAGTTTTTATTTTACTCTTGGAAGAGAATATCAATATTAAGTAAGCTTGTCGTTTCTTGCAACGTAATGCTGGTTATTGCACAGGTAGTTAAAAAGAGGGGCGCACGGCTTATTCGTTTGATCTCACATACTTTAACATGCACAGGTTGCAGTCGGCATAGCCATGTTGGTGTTAGCAAGGGGGGAATCCTGCGATCAGCCTCTACAAACATTCATCATTGTTTACATGGTGCGCACTGTCATCTCTTGTCCCTTTTACGTTAGTCAACATTTCGAGAGAGCAGAAGAGAGATTACGCATTCGTAGGCAGCGAGAGAGAGATTCACGGCGAGAGGAACAGGTACGCCAAAGGCGCCAGCAACGAAGAGAGGAGCGTCGTCGACTGCGTGCTCAGCAACAGCAACAAGCGGGCAGCGAGCAAATAGTACCAGCAAATACACAAGAGCAACTTATACCATCAAATGCTTCTATTCATTCCACGACTATTGAGCTTCGATCAAATCAATTCTTCGCTGCCGCTGAAAGGTACAGTAAACATAGTGTTTGTGTTGCCAAACAGTTAAACAAAACGCACGGCATAGATTACGGCCACTGCTTGATCTCTTTGCGGTCTTGTGGTTCATTGTGGGCAACTATCTCTTATTCAGCTCCAAGACTTGCTCAGCATTGGCACCGAGGCTTTATTACACATCTCTCGCCTATGTGTTGATTGGCTATCTGGTAGTCATTGTACCCATTTTACTATGCACGTCTGCTATTTTCTGTCTCCCCTGTGTGATGTGTAAGCTATCACTTGAGAATTGGAAAACGCAAGAGCTAACCATTTCACTCGCATAGTGGGTATGCGTGTTCTGAACATCCCTGAAATGGACGGTATGAATCAGGGTGCCAGACAGGAAGAGATCAGCAAGGTCCCTGTGTATCGTTTCAGAGAATCCGAAAGCCAGCAGACACAAGGCGTGACAACGCAGCCATCGGAGCAGAAGAGCAAAGGCATTTTGGGTAAACTCATAAGAGGAGGGTATCGCCACCAAATGGACGCAGAACAGGGCCCTGTAGATGACCTTTTTATCACGCCATCCGAAGATGCCATGTGCTGCATCTGTCTGTCAGAGTACGAAGACCAGGATTTACTGTGTCGGCTGTGGTGTGGACATCACTTTCACAAGAGCTGTCTCATGGAATGGCTCGCGCTCAACAAGAAATGTCCATTATGCAAGCAAGATTTTCGAGGAAAAGAGTACGAAGAGGACAGCCAAGATGAAGACGATGTAGACAACGACTCTCTTGAGAGTGCGATTTCAATGCACCAGCTGCACGCTGCAACAACGCATGATTATCGCTCGTAAATACCTTTTGTATATAAAAATTCCGTTCAAGCAAAAGAAAACATCCACTGTACAATAAACAAGGAGCTTTTATCCCATCCATGGTATAATACCCGACAGGATCCTGTAAAGATCTCGGGATTTACTCTTTCTTTCTGTATTCCTTTCACCACCATGATGAGCAGCACAAAAGTAACACTGCCACCTGCCAATGCTTCAGAGAGCCGTGTGCCAGCAAAGAGTCATAGAAGGCAAGCATCCATTGGTCTCGGCATCGTCACCCATCTGACAGAGCCAGCTGTAATGACGCCTCGACGAGAGAGCATTTCGAAAAATGACTCTTTCTTTGATACAGCTGCATCGCTCTCAAACCCAATGAAGCCCCCACCATCACTGAGCATATCTACTAAGCATAAACATCACTGCTATCACCAGCATCAGCATCATCCAGAAACAGCAGGAGCAAGGCCTACATTTGCAGATCGCATCCGAGGCATTGTACTAGCCAATAGAAAAACTGCCGCCATCACACCGGTTGCTGAACGTAGCAGCAGCAGCGACAGTAATAGTGATCAAAGAAGAAAGAACAGCAAGCTGAAGAGCAGCTCCAGCAGTACTCACAGCGGCAACAATATCAACCTCTTCTTTCCCGAGGAAAAGATCGTGCCACTCCCTAGTCCTGCACAGCCCTCGCTGACGAGAACAAACACATTTACCAGGCATGCAGTACTCACGCCCACACTGGCACAGCAAGATGCCGATACAGCCATGGAAGAGGACGAAAGCCATACACCGCCGCTCAGCTCTGCTATTCCCATCATCTCACTCTCGCCTAGCTTCTCGCCCAACAAGACCAACGTGATCCCACCATTGCAAGAAGTGCCCATGCTGGGAGACATGGAGGATGACCCAGAGTATTACTGTAACAATGGCAATATCGTTCGAGAGTTCAAATTCCCTTCGCCTGCACCAACGCCTTACGATGATGTCGATAATCTGCTAGGAAAACATATTTGGAAGTTTCGCATCAAAGAGCTGTTGGGCGTGGGTGCGTTCTCGAAGGTGTTTCTGGCTCACAACATGAAAGAAGGCGGGTTGTTTGCAGTAAAGATGATCAACAAGGAGAGAATGTACCAGGATTTACGAGTAAAGTCCAGTATTGAAAGAGAGGTTGGTGTTCTCAAGGTACGCATGCATGTAGATGGTCTTTCATATGCTGCTGCTAACATTTATGCTTCAGTTCCTCAATCATGACCGCATTGTTCAATTGGAGGCGACCATGGAAACAGAACGGCATCTGTGTATTGTGCTAGAGTACGTCCAAGGCGGCGAACTGTTTGATTTAGTACAACATATGCATAATGATATCCATCAGGTGGGGATACAGTCGAACATAGATGAGCTGCTGATTAAGAGACTGGCAGTGGAGCTGATAGACGTTGTACTGTGGTTGCATGAGCATAATATAGTGCACCGTGATCTCAAGCTAGAAAGTAAGTAGGCACTCATCGCTCCAATGAAGACAATGACTCAGTTCAGGGTTATAGATATTCTAGTATACTTTGACGAGGAGACGGGTGAACCACATATAAAGGTGACAGACTTTGGTTTAGCTCGCATCGTCAATCCACAGGAGCCAAAGCTAACGACTCGTTGTGGCAGCGAAGAGTATGCTGCCCCTGAAATTGTGCAAAGTCTAGGCTACGATGGCCGTTTGACCGATACGTGGTCTATCGGTATCATTATATTTGCTTTGCTAGTCGGCTATCTACCATTTACGTATGATGTGAGCAAGGGAGAGAAGATTTCACACCTGTTTCATCGCATTGTAATGGCACGAGTCAAATGGCCACAAAATGACAATATCAGCCTCGAAGCCAAGGAGGTGGTGGAGCAGATTTTGGTGCGAAATCCAGACAAGAGGGCTAGGTTGCAACAAATTGTGCTCTTACCTTGGTTCACGACATAAGCAATGATATATATGTAGTAGCGAATAAAGCACACTTTTTGTATATAAATGGAGTAATCTGCAGTGTGAAGCAGCCATGGAAGCTTTGGATTGATTGCGGCCATCAAGGAACAGCTGTCAAAAGTTCAGCTCAGTCAATGGCAAGCCCCTGGATCAAACTTCCTAGGCAATGTCCAACCTTTTAGACAGCCTATTTTACACCTTGGCAACCGCCATAACAAACTAAACTGCCCGTACAGTGCAAATATGATAAAATCTAGTGCAAGAACTTTTCCTTTTACGACCAAACATACAGCTTCTCCATTACAAAGATTCATCGGGATCGCTACAACTTCAAGTGAATCCTGAGTGCAGTATTGTAGCGTCAAAAAGGTCCAAGGCCATCTCGCTGTCTCTGATCTGTCACTATGCAAATTCAAAAGACACGCTACAAGATGCTATCCTGAGTCTGGATGCGATAGCAGAAAATAGGTTTGCAGGCAGTGCATACAAGCAACTGAAGGTGATGACTGGATAAAATATACTTTCTCTTGACTGGATCTAAGGATAGTGCAATGCGAAGAGGGGATTGTTGATTTCGCAGGCAGTGTCTGTAGTGTCCATCTTAAATTCGCCAGCCAATACACACTATTTTTTTCTTGCGCTTTTTTCACTGTGGTTTTACCATCACAAAGCCTAATATACTCCATGACCCTCATCGCAACAGAAGACAACAACAGTAATACCACATCAATCAACTTAGCGCTTACAAAGGGCCACTTCTCGCATCCAACACCGAGCGGACGACAAGATGTCTTGGCTCTGAAGCAACGTTTAGCAGATGCTCTGGGTGAAAATGGACCATTATACTGGGACGCACTCAGAGACTTTGTAATGGGAAAGTTGAATCGACAAGAGTTTGATTTCTATGCAAATCTATACCTCAGTAGAAAGAATGGTAACAGCAATGTGGAGCATGATGGATGACAGTGTCCTAATTGAATGTTTCTGTTTCTCTAGCCTATCTTCACAACGCTTTCATTCTTAGTACAGTACATAATGCGCAAACAAACACACCGCCACCTTCAAAGCATAGACTTGTAGGCTGGGCAAAGAGAAAACGAGGAAAAGATGGAAGTCTGACGGCTGATGGGGAGTCAGAGCAAGATCCCAAGAAGCGAAAGCTGAAATCAGATGTCATGGCATTGAGTAAAGCAGAACGTGAGCGACTGAAAGCGCTGGTCAAGGTGCGTTTGATTGTGAGCTTATGTGTACGAAGGGAGCGTCTAATATTCAGCGTAGTCTGGCGACAAGAACAATTTAAAGCCGTTTGTAGACAGACTTTTAGGCACACGCATCAGTCGACCACCTACTTTACCCATTGCATTCAACCAACTACCACCAAGTAAGACAAACGCATGCACCAAAATCATTGCATGCCTGCTAACCTGCTTGTAGATTACAGCCAGGAATATTCCAAGGGGCTCATGGCGCCATTATGTGTGGATTTAAAGGAACTGCCATCTCCAGAAACACTACACGCTAGAATGACAAGCATTGCGCTGGAAAATGGATTATTGGGAGGCATCGGGGAGGATGTGGTCAACGTGATGCTGTTTGCAGCCGAGGTAACGTCTGAAAGGGAATACATGTCCTGAAAGGAAATCACTCACTGTAGTATATATACAGAATTACATCAAGTCATCCATCACCAGTGCCATCAGCAAACGACGAGTGAATCGATGCATTGGAGTCAAAATGGTGCGGGAAGAGGATGGGGACCACGACATGACGGGTGAACAAGAGCAATCATCCATTTCATTGCGTGATCTTGCCTTTACATACCAAATCACACCCTATGTGCTAGTGGAGAAGCCATTAAACGCAGAAAAACTGACGGCACTTTTGGAGGATAGTGACGATGAAATGATGGTCGACAATCTCAGTGATAGTAGTTCAGAGGAAGACTATGAATTGTAGTAACAATAAATAAGGAGATCAACGATCCATGCGTTTATTATTGCTATAGTCATTGCTGTGGATGGAGTTTGATAGCGATGCACTTAAAGCAGCTGCCACCGTCGCTGTTACACCAACGGTCGTGTATGCAATTTGTTGTTGCGACGTGCCTGCCAGTAACTTGGCCAGTGTCTTTTTAAAGGTATCTTCCACAGGGCCACGGAGAAACAGATATAATATGACCCAGTAAAGAGCCCCTTTGTAGGCAAATGATAAGTGGAACAGCTTCCTTGTTAGTCGAAGCATCTTTTGTTCAGCTCGTAGCAGCTGATGCTTCATGGGCGAGTTTAGATAGACGCTTTGAGGGTGATCGTCCGGCAGCATGTGAGGAAAATGCACTAATGATTGCTGTCTATTCAAGAAAAGAGCGGCCGTGTCACTGTCTATAAAGTCGTCCTCGTCATCGTATAGGCCCTCATCTCGTAATTGCTGTAGCTCATCAGAGGAGAGCAGCTGCGAAAGTCTATTTGATAATTCTTGGCCATCCAGCGTGGTATTCTGGCTGGATACGCTCGAATTGAATCTGAAAAAGGAAGTTAAGAATGTGTCGCCCATGTGAAATCCATTCAAAAAGTATCTTGGCTCTGATGGAGATCGACTCACGAGCTGCTGCTGGTTTGTCAGGTAGGAGTTGATGGGTGTCAATGTGCCAGGCGTGCCATAAATGCTGGGACATGCAGATGTGTAGGTGGATCGGATGATTTCAGAATGTCTTGATGGCTGTCTGGATAGATAGGCTGGCGCATCAAAGAATATACTGCTGGTTGTGGAGGACATGGATGACACGGACGAGCTTCGAGATAAGCGAGTGGTTGGCTCTTCAATCTTGAATCTGTTCTCTGTGGCATAGAGATCCAGTATCAAGTCTGATTCCAGGCTCCAGACATACTCATCCCTCCCACCAAGCGCTGCAAATCATGTCAGTCATTTGGATAGCAAAATACCCACTGAACCAAGCCTACCTTGCAGACAATCATTCTCGTCAATCACTTGCTTTATCTCTGCACCGCTAATGAAGTTCACTCGAGCCTTTGCTTGCTCTGACAACACCAGCTTCACCACTTGCCATATACCTTGATACATCCACCCGAAATTCATAATGTACACCGAGCCAACAAATCCAGGAAACCGAGTGTTTGTGATATTTTTCAAATTATGCATCAAGTTGGAATCGATGGGCACAAAAGGAGCCTTTTGAATGTCGATGATGATGGATATATTCGAAATCAGCACTGGCTTGTCCTTGATCTGATCTTTTTCGTTCTTTCTAGTCAAATCTCGGGTCATTTGCCTTGCAATTTCCATGACGAGACAAGCGAATGGTTGCATGAAATCTGAAAGGGGTCTATTCTTCTCTCTAAATTTGGGAAAATGACGCATCTGAATCACTGCCACAGGACGACCGATGAGATCTTGCTTGTGGAAAAATGCAAATCCACTTTCAAAGAACTCTGCTGCTATTGACTGGTACGTCATGCGACCAATCTTTTCGTCTTTTCGCCATTGAATTGTGTCCAGTAGTCGCTCCACTGCTACGTCTTCCAAGAAATCCGAGTCCTTGAGGAACCTAAACAGTGTCACTAATACGATATCAATAGAGCATGAGATGCTGAGCGCCTAGTATCATTGAGGTCCAGCTCACCTCGATCGCTGACATACTCCAGCGCATCTTGCTTGTCTTGTATGTCGAAGCCAAGTAGTGGAATGTCTCGCTCAAGTCGTTGTTGTATATTTGCAATTGTAGGCTGGTATTTGAGGTATTCATCGTTGGATAATATACTGTTTTCTTTAGCAACTGATAGCATGGTAGATGTCTAATAAAATAAGAAAAAGAGAAAGTACCCTCGCTAATGTTCCCCCAGGCATCCCAACTTTTGTGGAT
>DF836534.1:27723-40192 GCA_000950595.1 Mucor ambiguus
TATCGAAAATCAAACGATCGTGTTTTTGAACGCGAAAATGAAGACTTATACTAAGGTATATATTGAATCAAAAGATTTCTCTTGATCCAAAGCAGCCCCTGAAATTTTGTTTGTGAGACCTTTATATGTAAATTTTTGACATTTTGGCCAAAATCCACATTTAGCATTTTCCAGAGTTACTCAATCAGCTTATTAAAAACATCTATTTTTCTTTGCATCATTGGATGCGCCTTGAAAGTGCTCCAACGAAGCTTAAGGGTGCTTTGGATTATCATCACACTTTATACAGTCAAATCCTGCCAAATTGATTAAACAGGTCGATTTTTTTTAAGAATCAACAAATTGAAACAAAGTTTACATCGGAAATTAAAATATTTTGGCTGTTTGTTGTTGCAGGATATGGCTTCATGAGGGCAGTTGAGCATCGACGTTTAGAATACATACGAAACAACCAAAGATCATCATTACAAACAGAGCCGTGCTCAGGACTTACAGATAAAGCGGTATCTGATAACACCATTTTTACTGAGGACATTGGCAAGCAAATGATCTTACCCCCATCATATACTGGATCACCAAGATCATTGCAGCAGTTATATCAGGACTCAATGGCAATGGTCTCGGCACTGGGTAGATCAAGCTACTTTATAACGTTTACCTGCAATCCACACTGGCCAAAACTGCCCATGAATTCCGCAACAATGGGTTGGAAAAAGAACGCCAAACAGCATTTAACAAGAGTAACATCAGTGAATCATCTCAAGGTTGTTTTACCAAAGGTTGAAAATGAACAATCAAGTTAAACTACGAATATTGTGTTATGATCATGCCATGCTTTCTAATACATTTTTGTAGTAATCTATAAAGCGCATCCAATGCTGCTTCTCAAAATAGACATTTCGACTAAATTTATTAAGCATTTCAAGGGAATATAATATGTGGGTTACTGCCAAAATATTGATATTTTACATACAGAGGCCTCGCCAACAAGGATCCATGGGTTGCTTCGGGCAAAAAGGAACGTTTGATTTAATACATGTCATAGTAAAAGCTTTTATTTTTATGGTGAAAACTGTCATTCATTTCCTTTCGATCTTTGTGAGCTATAACATTTGGCTGGCCTCATCGAATCTCTACTATTCAAGAATACCCTTAAAGACGACTCATAAAAGGCAGCGAGATGTTATCAATATGACTCTAGTATAGCTTCTTTTGCTTGTCCACCCGGCCAAGGCTATTGAGGACATGATGCTCTATTCCGTTGGATTAAGTACCAGGTATTGTTTGCAAAGGTTCATTCGCCTTTGGATCATCTTCACATTGACATGATGAGTCAAGGTTAGCATTGGCCCAATTTCAACAGAACATTGGCAGATGCGCGGAGCATGATCTACACTAAAAGTGCAAGCTGAAAATATTGACTGGCTCTTTAATCCTTTTTTTCTTTTTGCTCTCGTCATGTCATTTTCACTTTATGGCGCATTGCCTCCATCTAAATCAGACAAAGCTGGAGCTGATAGCACCAAAAAGGAAACATCATCGAATCAACTAGGCGGTTTATACTCATCTCTGCCTGCTCCAGAATCAGGGCCAACGCTGTTCAAAAGCAATCCACAAGCGTCTAGTTCGAAACCAACATCAGCAACAACCGCAACGCATACCACAGCAACCACAGCAAGTACAGCCGATGCACAACCCACTAAACCAGCAGGTAACTAGGTTTGGTCACAGCTGGAAAATGCACTGCTAACACAGGCTTAGGATGGTCTGCTATCAACACATTCAGACCCGTTTTACGTCGACCGACTATACAAGCAAAACCAAAGCTCAACAAACCATTCATTCCTGCTGGAGCGACCATTGTATCAACAAAGACGATTACCAAGGAGGACAGAGAAAAAGAGCTTCAAATGGAATCTCAAGCAAAGAAGGCGTCCCTTGACGAGCAGCAAAAAAAGAACGACACTATAGATTTAGGCGCTATTCCACTGCTGACAACAGCCGACGATGTCAATGGATTCCGAGCCACACAAAAGACCAGTAAAAAGAAAAAGAAAGGCGGTAAAGCAGCAGCAGCCATTGCACCTCCTCCGCCTGTGGTGTTCAATATGCTGGAAGACTACGATCCTCATCGACCCAACGACTATGAGCAGTACAAGGAGGAGCGACGAGAATTAAAAGAACAGCAAAAGCGAAAGAGAGAATGGGAAAAGAGGCAGGATATAGAGAGATCAAGGTCAAGGTCGCCTTCGAGATCCAGATCCGATTCAAGATCAAGGTCAAATTCACGATCCAGATCCAGGTCAGCGAGTCCTTACAGACATGTTGCTACCGATCCGACGCCGTCGTCCAAGATCAATTTGAACGAGACAGCAGAGGATGCTTACATGCGAAGACTAAAGATGAGCCAGCAACAACAGCAGCAGCCAAATCCGATGCCAGAGCCACCCAGGTAAGTCTTGTAGTTTGATGCTTGATATACGAGAGAGATTGACTTGCGGCTGTTTGCGTAGACTGGAAGAGACACATCCAACCCCACATGTAGTTGCCCCCAAGACAAAAGAGATACCATCCCAAGTTATTTTGCTTACCAATATGGTGGGTCCTGGACAAGTAGATGACATGCTACAAGAAGAGACGGCGGAAGAGTGCTCCAAGTACGGCAAAGTGGAGAGATGTCTTATATTCGAGGTGCCCAGAGGCAGGATCGGTGACGATCGAGCAGTTCGTATTTTCGTTCAGTTTTCAAGCATGGATTCAGCACGCAATGCCATTCAAGATTTGCACGGTCGTTTCTTTGGCGGTAGAGTGGTGTCGGCTACCTATTTTGACATGAAGCGATTTGAACGGTTGGATTTGGCTCCTTCCAAGGAGGAGTTTTACTAACAGCACACAGTAGAAGCAGCGCCGTCTCAAAAACAAGGCATGACAACAACGCTCGACGTTTTTTTGTCATAGCATATGAAAGCAAAATAAAATAAAAACCCCTCATCTTCTTTTTTCAAGTCTTCACATATACATAATGAATGGGTAAACTTGGAACGTTGCTATGATGGGTATAGAACTGTGTCTCAATTAACCGTCTCTTTCTGTAAAGGTTGGATTATGACCTGCATTCTCGTATTCTTATGAGTCTTGCAGGCGTATTGGCAGACTCTAGAGCCAAGACAACAAACGAAGAAGTCGAGAGATTGCTATCCAAATGTCCTGATATACCAGTCATGTCCATTGAGGATACAAGTATCAATGTGCCTGGCCAGCAGCTCTATGTTGGACGCATGGTAAGCGCAAGCATCCCACAATACGCTACTTTGGCTTACACAGCTCCTTCCACCACAGACATACCGCTATCAGCAGACACTGAGTGCTTTGATAAACTATACGACAGACGCCACAGAAGAGAGACAGATGGAGCTGACACCTCGCATCATTAGCTACCTAAAGCACCTGCCTGTCTATGAATGGGACGAACAGATAATCACAGCAGGGTCCACATTGCCTGATAATGTCACTTACAGCCTTGTTTCCGGGCTGTTGGAAATAGCGCATCAACGCTCAGAATTGAGAGAGCACATTTACAGCACACTGTGGAACTATGGGAAATGCATCATCAGCTTGATGGACGAAACGGACAAGGAGTACATTGTCTACTTCATCTTGCCCTCTTTGGCAGGCTTGGCCCGTGCGCTGCAAGTGTCGCCCTACCTCTACAAAGCATATCAACTGCAAGCGCTTTGCGAGTACATGCAGCCATTGATTGTGGACAAGACACTGGACAGCATTAGAAACGCTATTGACAGCTGTCTCAGGGAATGTGATGCCGAAGCCTACAGTAGGCGAGTCTTGGCCAGTTACTGGGAGGCAGGCATACCACTCAGCTCCAACAGAATTATCCACGACCTGCTCATCATCCTTCGCAATGTCACAGCACGTGTGATTGCAGTCTCCAGCCCCACCAACGAGCAGCACGACCACATCAGCTTCAAGAAACTGCATCTCACCACCAACATTGAGAATGCCTGGTCCGACCTGATGATCAAGGTGGCAGAAGGTGTTCAACCTCAAGGGGATCAAGCATCTGATACGGACAAGAAGCTCAACAAGAATCTAAGAGGTATCTATGTCATGAGCCTGGGCTACTTTGATGACGTTAAAAAGTATGCGGTCAAGCGCGAAAGTGAGGGCAAGAAATGGTCATTGGATTCATACATGAAGGAGATTATGGGCACCAGTTTGCAGGTAGCCGCCTTGTCTTCTGTCTATTTGCATAAAGTGGATGATGTCCTGATCAACTACGTGTACGAGTGCTTGTTTAAGAATCCCAGTGGCAACGATGCGTGGGTCCATGTAGCGTCTCTGGACACTGCTGTGCTCCTGGCTATCAAGTGAGTCTCCCCTATGTGGTGCTGGACTGTGTATGGACACTAACTTTTGACATGTAGCTTCCCTGGCTTAAACAACAAGATGACAGAAACCATCTGCCGTTACCTGGCTACACCCTCGCCTGTGTTTGGGTTGACGACTGACTTGGATCAGGAGACGCTGACCATGCAAAAGTTCGCCATCATTCGCTTGGCTCAATGTGTGCAGACCAAGCCAGCTGCTCAGATGCGCCAAGCAGCCAACTCGACATTCTATGCTCTTTTGAACGAAATCACACGCTACTCTGAAGAGGACACTGTCAGCAAACAGCCTTCTTTGGTGCACCACAACAGCCTCACAGGTGCACCTGCTGTGGAACTACTGAACGAATCCCAAAAGCAGCAAGTGTGTGTCAATGCGCTCTCTGCCATTGTCGGTGTTGCTGTGTACCTCAAGAATGAATCTGTAAGTAACTGCTGCTTGCAGTCCGTATGTCAAAGGGGCTCATCCTACTTTACATAGATCATATCTCAGGCTTACTCTGTCCTGTCGTTGCGCCGTAAATTCTTTTCCGTGTCTGCCATCACCACACTCACCAGCAGCCTGGTGGATTTAGCACTTGTGAGCTCCTTGAGCGTGTTTCGCGATATCATCAACCTGTTTTCGGTACTAAGCAGAGAGTCCCTGGTGGTAGACAATAAGCAGCTCACCTCTGCCATCCTCAATGCTCAATACGGCCTCGCCAAGAAGCTCTCATCCAAGCCAGAACACTACGACTGCTACCTCAGCAACTTGCTAGGCCTGTTTGTGGAAAACGGCAATACCATTCAGCGCATGATTAGCAAGAACAAGAAGGAGTCCGAACTGCCCTGGATATCCAAGCTAGGCAAGCTGCTTCCTGTGATCCGCGCGCTGCTAGAGCACGACGACTTTAACCCGCACCTGAACCCAAGCGAAGACACCGTGTCTCTGTTCCGCAACACCTGGTTCCACTGCATCTTGTTTGGCTTTGTCACAGAGACCATCTGGATCCGTGAATGGCACGAATCGATGCTCTTGATTGCTAAAAAGACGCCTGCTCTCGTTATTGAAAGCGCTACCAACTACCTCGAAAGTGATCTTGAGTATAACTCGGTGCTGCGTGGAGCAAGCACTTCAGACCGAGATATTGGATCCATGCGACAGAAGCTAACAGCACTGTTGCCTGCTTTGGCTTATGACACCAAAAACTTTTCATTTGCGCAGGTGGTGTTTGCGCTGAGTGTATACCACATTGAAATGATGCGAAGCAAAGCAGGCGACTGCAGTTACATTCTACGCTATTTTATGAATGACGGTGTCAGCAATAGTACCATGTCCAATTGCTTGGAAACCATTGCAGATAGAGTGGTTACTGCTTACATTAAGGACGCTTCCTACAAGGCTGCCTTCCAGAGCTTGGACGGCGAATTGCGCATACAAATGACCAACCTGCTCAAGCTGTGCTGCCATCGCCTGCGCAAGGTGCACTCACTGGCCGTCAAAATGTCTGAGCGTATTGTCACGACGTTTCCCCAGGTATTTGCCGAGAAATCACTGATTACGCTGCTGCTGGAGCTGGTACAATTGCTGTGGTTGAGCTGCGAAGCCGAGTACCGTGATGAATACTATCCTACGTTCCAGTTTACATCGCCTCGTGTGGGCGTCACGATTGAACTGGGCGACTCGTTTACGTATCGCAAGGACATTTGCTCCCACATGTACGAAAATGGCAAGAAATGGCTTCAGATATCCATGGACCGTGCACCCATGGAAATCAATGGCTTGCTGCAAGACTATCTGGCAGAGTATGTGCGCTACGACCCTGGCGTGCCTATCGATTCAGCTCATCTCGGCAGGACGCTGGCTTTGGAGGTGGGTAAAGCGGCTGCCAAGAATGAAATGACAGTGGACTTTGTGCCCCGTGTGCGCGGCGTCCAGCTGGACGATTCCTCTGATTTTGTGGATGGGTTTACTTCACGACGCTACTACATTGGCGAAGTCAGTGGCATCGAGTACCTGGCTGGCATGCGTCATGGCGCTGACAAGCTACCCGACAGCAACACAGGCACAGGCTTGAACGAACAAGTGCCTATTGTCTGCAAAACACTGCATGCCTTGTTGGAGGATGTCAAGCAAAAGCGCAAGATTCCAGTGGATCGCTTGAGACGCACCATGCTCCAAGCAGCTAGTTTCATCGTGTCTCTGCCTACCATTCACCCTGATCTGATTACTTACATTGTGCGTATTCCTGTCCATATCTTCACGCCCGAGTCGCTGGAAATCGGCACGGATGTCTGGAACTGGGTTCTCGTGGAGAGATCAGATATTGAGAAGCGGCTGATGGTGGAGATCCTCAACATGTGGAGCTGGGCTCAGCGATACAGAAAGGGTCTATTCTCGCCTAAACTGAATTCAAAGCACCCGTTTGTCAGCAGAATGACCTATGCGCCCTCGGACAGATCCATCATTGACAAAAACAGC
The DNA here is from genome assembly GCA_000950595.1 of Mucor ambiguus. Classification (NCBI taxonomy): domain Eukaryota; kingdom Fungi; phylum Mucoromycota; class Mucoromycetes; order Mucorales; family Mucoraceae; genus Mucor; species Mucor ambiguus. The sequence continues at coordinate 34,588 of DF836534.1, forward strand.
CGCAACATGACACGGCTGTTTACGCCTCATATCACTTGGATCAAGTTTCTGACCAGTCGATTCTATGCCATTCGCCATCGCAGCAAGCATCTGATCAACATGCTGATTCGCCTGCTGCAGGATACCTTCCACAACTCGCATTTGATGAGCACACACTCGTTTGCCCGTCTTCCCCGTTTCCAGCTGCTATTCTTGGGCATGAAGATTCTCCACTCGGCTCAGATGGAGGCATTGGCAGAGTATCGCTTCCGCTCTTTGGTGTATGGCTCTGCGTTCAACTGGTTCTCTCTGCCGCCCAAGTGGCACTATGGCTCTCGCAAGAGCTATGCGCTGGTAGAGCAAAAAATGCTCATGGATTTCTATGGCGTGGTCATCAATGATACGCCCCGCCTTACAGATCTGGTCACTAGCTCTACGTCTCGCAACAGTAGCTCCAAGATTGCGTCTGGTCTCTACATGTTTTTGAGTGACAAGACCAAAGACGACATTTTGCGTGAGCAAAAGCTGATCAAGCGACTCTTATTGCTGCTGTTGGATAGCGAGCTGTCTCGTCTCGCTGTGTGGTGCAATCCCTTGAACGCGGTGGGTCCTGGCTACCCCGCCAACTATGTGGGCAACACGGAAAAGTCATTCACGACCGATGATAGCTGGAAGGAAATGGTTCGTTTTGCCTGGGAGACATCGCCCAAAGTAGCTGTTCAAATGGCAGCTCGGTTCGTGCAAGTGGCAGTGCAGAGGGAACTGCATACCTTGATTGCCAACAACACATTGGATGTGGTGGAAATGCCTGAAGCATTGGAGCTCCTGCTAGGAGACAAGGTCCAGCCGAATGCCAAGCTTGATTTGCGTTATCTAAAGTATTGGGCACCTGTGCCAGCCATCACAGCCGCCAACTACTTTATGCCCGCGTATGGCAACCACCCCTTGATTTTGCAGTATGCTATGCGTAGTTTAGAGTATTACCCTGTCGACACTGTCTTCTTTTACGTGCCCCAAATTGTGCAAGCACTCCGCCATGATGAGTTTGGCTATGTGGAGCGATACATCATGGAAGCCGGTCAGGTCTCTCAGTTGTTTGCTCATCAGATCATCTGGAACATGAGCGCCAACTTTTATGTGGATGCTGACAAGGAGTGTGTTAAGGTAAGAGCTCTGATTTTAGTCGAATGTGCTGATGTTTGACACGCTTTTTCACATCAGCCTGATCCCTTGAAACCTGCCCTGGAAAAGATCATCAATAATCTAGTGTCATCCTTCACTGGCGCAGATCGCGATTTCTATGAGCGTGAGTTCAAGTTCTTTGGTGATGTTACAGCCATCTCTGGTTATCTGAAAGAGTATATTAAATATGGGCAAACAGAAAAGAAGCCCATGCAAAAGGTAAAGCGTGTTGGGATAGCATTGCCAGTTTGTAACTACTCACACAGACACACAATGCAATATAGAAACGTCTAGATGAAGAACTGGCCAAAATCAAGGTGGATGTGGGTGTCTATCTTCCCAGTAATCCAGATGGCCACGTCGTCGACATTAACCGTACTTCTGGCCGTCCTCTTCAAAGTCATGCTAAAGCACCCTTCATGGCTACCTTCAAGATTGAAAAGGAAAAGGAGCAAGAAGAACCCCTTGACGATAATGCTAATGACGACGAATCACAGACATCCGTCGTGACACTCTGGCAAAGTGCTATTTTCAAAGTGGGCGATGATTGTCGACAAGACGTGCTTGCCCTGCAGCTGATTGCCGTGTTCAAGAACATTTTTACCAGCATTGGCATGGATCTCTATGTGTATCCTTACCGTGTGGTTGCTACAGCACCGGGCCGCGGTGTCATTGATGTAATCCCTCGATCCATTTCTCGTGATCAATTGGGCCGTGAAAAGGTCAACAGTATGTACGATTACTTTGTTGCCAAGTACGGTGGACCCAATTCCATCGATTTCCAGAGAGCAAGAACCAATTTCGTGCAGAGTGTAGCTGCTTATTCGTTGATCTCCTACTTGCTGCAATTCAAGGATCGTCATAATGGTAACATTATGCTGGACGATGATGGTCACATCATTCACATTGACTTTGGCTTTATCTTTGACATTGCTCCCGGTGGTATTGGATTTGAAAGCTCCCCATTCAAATTGACGACCGAGATGGTGCAAGTCATGGGTGGCAATTCAGAGGAACAAGCCTTCAAGCAGTTCTCTGAGCTTGTCATCAAGGGTTACCTTGCCTGTCGTCCGTATGCTGAGCTCATCATGCAATTGGTCACTTTGATGTTACAATCAGGATTACCTTGCTTCAGGGGCGAAACAATCAAGCGAATGCGCACACGTTTCCAGACAGACAAGTCCGATAGAGTTGCTGCTGATTTCATGATTCAAAGAGTCAAAGATTCGTTTGAGAACCAGAGAACTGTTTTATATGATTACTTCCAGAAGGTGACTAATGGTATTCCATACTAAAATTTATCAATAAAAGCTGTGCAATGATTAGTTATGTATATAAAGATCTGCAGTCGTCGAGTGGCATTTCTAAATCAGATGGTAGTAGATCCGGAAATATAAAGTATTCGACGCTGAAATGATAGACGGGAGTGGATCTTGTAGTACGAGAGTGTACACTAATGTCGCTCTGTGTTCTGTATGACACTGATTAGAGAGTGTCCCGCAAACAAGATGCTACACAAATCTGCAACAATTTAACCAAGATTCTGTCAAACCACGTTTGATTTATACAAATCTAGCTATTCGCAATGGAAAAGGAGTTAAAATGCTACAAGTCGTTTTAACAGACCGAGTCTCTGAAGCCTCCCATGTCCAAACAGTGGATGTACGGATATCCAAAGACGCTGCACTGTTTGTATGCGGCCGTCGTATCGCGCGATGCGCCAATGCCTATCATTCACAAGAAAGCTGCAACAGTGGGAGATCGCATAATATGTGAATGTACACAAGTGCATGTAACACCTACACTATAAGCCAGTACTGCATAAATCACACGTGCAAAGATCTCCAAGTGGATGCAAACAAACAGACATAATTTGCAGTCAATAGGGGGGAAATAGAAGACATTAGATCAAGTATGTTGACAAGGCAACAGCGTTTGGGTTTTGTGAATGACAAGATATACTTGTCAAGTATACAAGCGAAAATACTACGCATAGTGCAAGAAAAAGCATCCTCAGAACCCCTCCTGAATATGTAACGCTAGTTTGTGTACAGTTGAATGAGAACATGAGATGATCCTTTTATTGACCAGTCAAATATTCTTCTACAACGAATTTTTGCCCGAAATCAAGGATTGATGGATTGCCTACATACAAACAAGGAACCGCAAAAATATTTTTAGTGTGCATATCGCATACATAGCGCACACAGTAAAGTATACAGGTTGAATGTGCATACAAGTCATTCATCGCAACCCCCTTACATTGCTCACGATATTTAGATGAAATGGGTTGTATTCACATTACACAAATTAGATGAGAAAAAAAAAAAAAGCGGTAAATCATGAATACGTTGAGTGAATAAATATTTAGCATTATTAGTATTAAAAGAAATTATATAGTATAGAAGCGAGCGGGAAAGAGAAGCAAAAAATTACACGGTGAATAGAGGATCAGGGGGAAGAGAAAGAAGGGAAGGAGATGAACGAGAAAGGGATCTAATTTTTTTGTCGATTTTGTACAGTTGTTTAAGAATTTCTGATGTGATGGATGATATAGCCAGGTAAGCCATAGACACCAAAGCCCATTGCTTTGGCCATCTTTGCAAAGCCTTCAGTCTCCACTTGGTGTTGATAGACATAAGGAGGGAAGTTGGCACCTTCTCTATGCACTTGAGCTTTCACCAGTGTGAATGTAGCACCAACACCATCCAAAGGCACTTTCTCCAATTTTCCCAAATGAGTAGGCATATCTACCATAAGATAGCGGTTTGTCAAGAATTCGTAGTAACCCTCTAATAAGACATAATCCTAAAATAAGAATTTATAAATAAGTCATTATGGAATAGCAAGAATCTAATTAACTTACCGGGTCGAGGTCTTTTTGCATTTCAATAGACTTTTCGGTTTCTTGCCAGTTGTTCTTATCATAAGCCCAGAACGAGCCATCTTCGGTTTCCAGCAAACAGTTTGGCACAACAACATCCACATCCACGGACTGAAGGTCTTCTAAAATGGTGTCAGGGTATTCGACAACATCCACATCCAACCAAAGCACCCAAGAATGGTATTCACGCAAAGCCGCAGTCAACAGATAGTTTCTAGAACGAGCCATAAACGATCTTCTCAAGGGCTGCAATTCAAATGTGTGTCTCTTGTCTTCTGGTAGTTGAAAGTCGAAATCCTTTTCATAGATGGCAATTTCATGATAGCGTTGAGAGGGGTCTTGGCGATTCAAGTACTCGTCTGCCTTTTCCTTCAAGATGTTTACCGTTTCATCTGTTGTATCTGATACCAAAAATGCCACAGTAATCAAATCCTTGGGATAGGTCAGACGGTCAATCAGTTCAAAGTATCTTGGGAGATAGGCTTCAGCATTTTTAAGGGGCGTGAGGATGATAACATGTTCTTGTTGGTCTTTTGCATTGGCGGTTGCTTCCAAATCATTCAAGTTTATAAACTTGGCTTGACCGCCACCTCTTTGATTGCTGTTGCTGCCGCCAGTGCTGCTTGAAAGTGCCACTGCTTCGTTCAGTGATCTGATTGTTCTGCCGCAAGAATTGAGGCCAAGTGATGATCTTGAAAATGTAAAGAATGATAGTGTAATAAATGATATGATGGCCAGCACAAAGACTATCAGTCTCTTGTTTCCTCTTAAAGTTGATGTGTAAATGTTGGATGGCTTTTCTGTGAGGATCATTGTTTTTGTGTAAAGGGGGATATAGAATGAAGAAAAAGAAAAGAAAGAGCAAAAAGAAAGAGTAAAAAGGAGCAGCATTATATATAAGGGTGTCCTGCCTTTTTTTGACGTAGATCTTGCAATCTATTTTTAACAGTAATGGGGGGACGAATGAATCTATTTCTCTCTAACAAAGCCTCTTTTTTTAACCTTGCTGGTTACACATAATATAAACACAAGGTAAATTGATGAAATGTAGATGATTACAACGAGAGTGGATATCTATATTAGAGAGGATTCTAATAGATTATTAGTGACATGTACCACCAGAGATCGACTCATCATACAAAATCCCATCAAAGAGAGTGGGCTCATAATCTGGAATCTGTACCTGTCTTTTTCCCGTTTTCTGTTTTAACTAAAAAAGACTAATGGACTATAATTTACGCTCTTTTGCAGTCTAAAAGTATATTTAGTCCAGCAATATGATAACATTTCACTCAACATGCTATTCAAACAGCACATGACATTCAACAACAAGATGCTTTACTTGGAAATGTTGATAGTTTTGTGTAGAGCACTCATAGATCTGATACATGAAAGCAGTGAAGCCGACAAATGGTCATCGTTTTCAGCCACAGCATGTTCTAGTTCCTTGATTGCAATCTTGATTTACAGTTTAATTGGGTATGTTTTGTTGATTGTCAGATACGAAATTAAGGGCTTTTTCGCCAAGAAGCCACTCTAGAGTGTCAACTAGGCTGAAAA
>DF836533.1:1699-15995 GCA_000950595.1 Mucor ambiguus
TAAAGCGTCTTCGAATTATACATATAAGACCATACGTAGTTATGTGCAATTGGATTTCTCTGATTTGGGCACAACTGATAGTGCATTTTGTTTTTCCTTCCATTGCTTGCTTGTCTATCATCTAATTTGCTGAGAAAATGACATGTTTATAAGTTTTCTAGCGTCTGAAGGCATGAAACTACCTACTGCTCAAAAGACTTGTATCCCAAACTCAATATCCAAACATTTACACATATATTAAAAGAAAAGTAAATTTGGAGCAGTAAACGTTTGTAGTGAAAAATGGAGTTTATTCAATTCAAGGAAGTCTTCACAATCAATGGGATCCTCTAGTAAATAATTAAGAGACTGATTATGACTAATCAAAAGAGTAATATCACAAGAGTTTACCCACCAAAACGTAGTTGCTGCCATCGTCGGTGCAAACCATGCTATCGCTGCAATGTTGATCACTGCCCTATCATACAGATTAATAATGATAGTTGTCTAGTGATGATAGTAGTATATAGCAGGGACTATTGGCCATCCGTTTACAGAAGACAAGAGTCCATTAGAGCAAAAAGGATTCATTGCTGATAGTAGTGCCACTGATGTTGGCGCAAATATTTTCTGAAGATATTGGAAACCCTCGCATAACCATAGTATCATTCAGATCCTCATGCGGCAAATTTACTCATTGTGGCAAAGCAGAGCAATACTAATCTTGCTATTACAAAATGTGATACAGTCTCTTGAGGCCATCCATGCAAACTTCTTTACAACAGTCTATATCTGTGTCTATGCTACGCGTCTTTTAGTAAGCCCTTAAACGTCTACAAAAGGTACTGTGGCTTGCGATGGAAATTAAAAAGAAAGTTTTCGCCTAAAAAGCATGAACATCTTTTTTACATTACATTAAACAATGAAACAATCACAGCCCTCTAAACGTACTTTAGTGATTGTTGAGAAGCGAAAATTACTTCTCGACTTTTGTTTTCATGCCCCAGGTGATGGCCAAAAAATCAAAAAGATGAGAATGCTCGATACAACGGCTGAAACAGAGACTTTGACACACAACATATCAACAAATAACACTCTGGACAAGGTGAATTTGACTATCAACCATCGCGATAGTCAGGCAGACACCTCATCAAAAAAGCAAATGCCTCCTCGCGTCAAAGAAGGAAAAGCAGATGCGAAAAGCTCTGATGAAATGGACGCTGCAGATAGCGATATTGAGGTTGATATCGAAAAGGTACACGGTGAAGAGGGTCAACAGCTTAAATACACGTCCAGAGCCAAGATTGATTTTGCACAACTTACTGCCACAATACAGTTTGCTAGTGATCACCTGGAGGAGAATGGTAAAAACAAGGAATCAACTTCACCTGATTTCAGTAAGATTGAACAATTAATGCCAAAGGATCAACCTGACTCAATATCGACCCCAACCCAAGAGGCTAGTACAATAACGTCTGTAAGGAAAGCGCAATTGGCACGCATGAGAAACACTGAAGTCTCGGTGTGTAGATCAGGTGAGTGAATGTCGTTTCTCTGGTAAATTGTAGGCTTACCTATTTGATCAGTCTTTCCACGTCAATGCCATTTATGCGAAGTACAGCCTAGCAATTTTATACAGTTCACAGAGCATTATGCTTCAGCCCATAACATTATCATCCCCAGCACCGCGAAATACCCGCATTTGCAGCCAGATCCCAATAATATCGACCTCTATTGTCAGATGTGCGTTAGAACGTTCAAGACTCAAATCACATTCCTTCAACATCTGCGCTTATTGCACAAGATTCGACATCCATACAAAGCATCAGTTCGAACATCCGTAGAATTAAAAGACTCCACTGTCCTCGAAAATCTCAGTAACAAAATGTTGGATTCCAAATCAACAACCGTTAGCAGCAAGAGCCCCAATGTCACACCCTCCTTGACATCTGCTAGCAGCGATCAAAACTCTGCCATGCCGTTAGCACCTACCGACCCAGAGGCTGTCAAGAGGGATACAAACAGCCCAGCAATTCAAGTCAGTAAAATTGGGAGCAATAATTCATCAACATCCAGCATGGCACAATTTGAAACTATGTTGACTAGCGCCATTCAGAATGCTGCCAATGATCTTGCAATAGGATTGTTTATCAACAACGGCTTGATGAACCGTATTCCTACGAGTCCATCGCCATCCTCCTCGAGTCCACCCAAACAAAATCAATCACCAGCCAAGGCACCCAGTACAGTTGTAGCTCCTGAACCAACAATGCAAGGAAGTCTTGTAGCACCGTATCCTGATTTACTAGATCCACACAATTACTGCAGATGTTGTGACACGACGTTTGCAAACCCAGTAGATTACAGAAAGCATTGTAGAACTCAGCATACCATTCCTTTACCAGATCGAAACGATCCCAATTTCTTTTGCTATGTATGCAACTTGAAAAGCCCAGATTTATTCACGTATCGAAAACACTTGGCCCAAATTCATCAGATGAAGGGCTTTCCAGACATGTTTGACATCAAGTGCTATCACTGTTCCCGTACATTTGCCGTTGGAAAGAGGTACTCCGCACATCTTGTCAAGGTTGCAAAAAAAGAACAAAAATTACAACTTATGGAGAACCGTCCTCCACCCATGTGGGATGACCCCAGCTTTCATTGTAGTAGGTGTCTCAAAACATTCAAAGATGATACGGGTTACAAGAAGCATCTACGCAGGATGCATGGCATGAGAGGGAAGGACAGTTACAAAATTTCGCAGGATGCCCAAGAGAAGAGTAACCATAGCAACGAAGTCGTGGAAGGAGAGGATGAGGATAAAGATCACTATTTCTGCTTTGCTTGTCAAAAAGACTATTTTGATAAACAAGAATTCGATCAACATCTAAAGGAGGCTCACAGGTTGAATCTAACCAAGGCTAGTGTCGATAATCTCAAAATTGCACCCTCACCACCCGTATTTGCAAAGCCTTTGGATCCCACCTTGTATTATTTCATGATGAGAGATATCGGTCAGGTCAAATCTAATTAACGAATGCTGTAGAAATGATAGAAAGACACAAAGTTACCCCAAAATTTATTCCATGCAACTACACCATGAAAATTATACATAGTCAATCTCGTATCATACTATAATAATTATCCACTTCAACAGCCCTAATTGAAAGCCGATGTTATAAGCCTGTGTCTTGCGTCTGCCTCACATACGCGATAGTGATTGTATTAACGCGTAGGAGGGATATCTAGAATAGAATAGTTTACTGTTCATCATGTCTTCACCGCTTTCTTCGAAAGAAAATCCAGAGGCTCGACAATTCAGTCGACCGTAGCGATCGAGACAACAATGAAATTACCCGACCAAGTATATATGCCACTCAACATTGCTACAAATGTCTCCTTCAAGGACAAAAATGAAGGTGATGCCATTGATAGTAAAGTCAACGACAATGGCACTGCTAATGCAGTTGAAGCTAAAGTCATTAATGGCCATACCGAACAAGAGGCTAAAGACGATGGTTGCCTAACCTCCGGTTGCAGAATACAGCTACATTTGGATATATTTGAGACTTAATATAAACCTTAGTAGAAGCCTTCGTTTTTGCGTTCAAAAACGCGACCGTTTGATTTTCGATGAAAAAAATGAGGTACCCCCATGCTTTTTGGCCAGTTTTTCATCCATAAAAAGCTGTTAGATGAGAGCAATTGTTTGATGCTATTCTGAAAGTCTAAACAAGTTTTTAGCGTGAGAAATCAGGTCAAAAAGTTTTTCTTGATCCAAAGTAGCCCCTGAAACTTTGTTTGCGAGACCTATAATATATGCAAAATTTTGACATATTGTGAATCAAAGAGTACTATTACATAAAAGAGACATTCGAAGAATTTAGCTATTGTTAAATTCGTGATATAAACTAAAGGCTCGTATTAAAATAAAGAAGTTCCTCAAATATATCCCATTAATGTAGGAATAAATGGATATTTATTAAAAAAGTGTAATTCAATTTTCGGCCAAGATCTGAAGGATCTCAGCAGTGGCCTTTTGCATACGTTCTTGTCCAGTTTTTTGTGATTGAATGCGTCTAATTTCAGTTTTGGCCTCCATGATATTTCCCACTTCACGACAAGCATTTGATTGACAAATCTAAGTATATCATCAGTATGCAGTGTTTCATCGGAAAGCTGTCAAACAAAGACTTACCAATGTGCCAAAAGCCATGACAAATCTATACAAGTTCTCATCGTCTTGCTCATCCTTCAATAGCTCCACCAAAGTGCCGGTGAATCCAAGTTCAGTTTCACCTTCGTTTTTGCTAGCAAGCAAGACGGCAAAATTAACAGCCAATGTACTTTGCGCTAAACGAGCATTCTTGCCCTTGAATTTGCCAGAAATATCCACCGACAGCATATCAGCTACAATATTTCGTCTTTCCCAGATCAACTGACGGCCTGCTTCTTGGTTGAAAAGATTAGCTAGGCCACGGTAGGACAACATGGCATTGGTCTCGTTGAAGGGTGCAACTTCGTCCCCAGACAAACCACCTGCTTTCATCAAAAGTGCAGGCACATTTCTTTCAGGTACAGCTGAAGCCAAATCTTCAGGTGCATAAAGTGCAAATAAACGTATTAAATCCAATGCGGGGAATCGTTTGTCTTGAGGCCAATGTGTTGCCATCTTGACAACGGCCAGCAATCCAGCATCACCTCCATTTGCAATCAGACCGGAAGCTGTGGGGTTCTTGAGATATAAAGCTGAAGTGGTCAAGGCGTTCAGTTCTTCGTTTGAAAGTTGAATTTCGCTAGCTATGTCGGTGTTGAGAGAGTGGATTTTGTTGACAACGGCTTCAGGGTTCGCTTGTTTCAATGTCAAGTAAGATTTCTAAGCAGTAGATCAATATACAATATCGTGTTGTTTATCAAGCGGGGGCACTTACAATAGGTAATACTCTGGCTTGTTTAGGCGATGCTGTTGATGCTGCTGATGGTGGTGCAACAGGAGCACTGCCAGCAGGTCGATATGAACCACCGCCTGTGAAAGGATCAGCATAGGTAGCAGCACCGGGCCCAGATGTAGCATTTGTAGCACCAGGACGATAAGATCCGCCACCAGTGAAAGGGTCCATGTATGCTTGACCGATGGTAGGTTGACTTGATTGAGGGGTGTATCTGTTTCCACCAGTAAATGGGTCTTGATATCCACCACCCAAGTTGACACCTTCAGCATTTTTGATGATGAAATCAGCTACCTGATCCAAGAAGGATTGATCGAGTTGATACTTTAGTAAAAACTTTTGAGCAGCATCATAGGGATTTTCTGAATAAATGTGTCAGTGTGTATGCTATACTCCCATGGCTGGCCAGTATTACTTACGAGACACGTTGTATGGAAGTTTGAGATTGCCGTTGGGACCAGCACCCACATCAATATCAAACACATAGTCATACTCTTTTCCTTCAAATGTTGCCTTTGATTTATTACTGCCGACAACTTCACCAATCTTTTGCCAGCTCTGACTTTGAGCACTCCATTGATGTGCTTCTACAGTAGCTCCCATGTTGACCATGATCACTTGACCCTCCTTTTTACCTCCTGATTGCAATGCCTCTGGACCAGGCAATTTGTCCTTTTCTACATCACCAATTTGGTTGCTTTGAGAGAGTATATCAATGAATGCTGATCTCTCTACGTCGTGCACGAGTACATATACTTACGAAGGAATAGCTTGGCTTGCTAATAAATCATCAAATTCTTTCTGTTTCTCAGCAATAGCCATACGTTCATCACTGCGAGTAAAAATGCGAACAGCGGAATCACTGCCACCGACAACGATATCATCGTTGGGCAGAGCAGCGACAGTCCAAACAGACACACAGGGTTGCTGCAGTGTTTGAATGTTGTTTCCATCTTTCCAAATGCGCACAGTACGATCTTCACCAGCAGACACAAATTCGCCTGTACTCAAAACGTCGACAGAGTAGACAAATGATGTGTGGCCGTCCAATTGTTGAATACATTCTCCCTCCAAAGTCCAAACTCGCAATGTGCTGCTTGGAGATTAGTATCCACCCACCCATCATTTAATCCTGGTAGGCACTTACCCATCGTTTGAGCAGGACACGAATCCAACATTAGGTACTAATGCGAGTCCTCTCACAGCCTCTGTATGTCCTTGATAGACATGCACCAACTTTCCGTTTCTCCACAAACGAATAGATTTGTCAGCAGAAGCTATTTGAATGTGTTTGAGTGCGGAAGCTTTATCTTGTGAGCTTCAAAAACCAACCTGTCAAAATCAAATCATCTTCGACAGCCAAGACAGCCCATACAGAAGCAGTATGTCCTTCAAGCACATACGCTTGCTGAAACTCTTTCCACACAATTGCTTTGCTGTTGCCCATGTTATTTATACTGCAATGGTGGTAGAGCGAATCTATTTTACACTTACTTGTCCCAAGAACCAGATACAATGTGTCCAGAAGGCGTCGTTCCCAGAGCACTTACATTCTCTTTATGACCAATGAGTGTGTAGCGAGGTTCAGCAGGTTGACTGGGATCATAGACATTGATAAACTTGTCAGATCCGCCAGATACAATCAAACCTATGCGGAAGTAAGTTAGTAGTCTAATCAACGGGTACACACACACACACACTTGGCTTCACTTACCTTCAGGATAGGTCTGACTGGGCTTAATCAATGCCAATGCGTTTACAAAATGACCATGGCCCAAATAAATATGATGAGGAGAAAATGTATTTGGACTGGTGCGAGTCCATGAACGCACAGTTTTATCACGAGCAGCTGAAATAAGCACATCGTTTGACATGGCAGCTACAGCTCTCACCTAATTGTCATGGCATTAGTCATTGATACGCTGTTGCAACTATGTTGAATACTACATCTTGCTCATGGCTGCTAAGGGAGGATTCTAATTTGAAGGGAGGATATGTCATTTTCAAGTGTTTATTTTACGAAAAAGAGAAGAGAAAAAGGCAGAAATAAGGACGCGCAATGCCTTTATTAAATCTATGCGAATTGCATAACGCTGTGACTTTACGCTTATTTCAAGGACCTTCACTACTCACATGCATCGCCGTCTGGGTAAATGTGTGGATAGACGCTTCAAGCTCTTCTTTCCGTATGGGTTTGCTGACATAGCCATTCATGCCTGCTTCGATGCACTTGTCTCTATCGCCAGGCATCACACACGCCGTCAAAGCAATGATATAGGGGTGCACAGCAGAGGTGGCCATCTCGTGCCGTATCTTTTCAGCTGCTTCTAATCCGTTCATTTCTGGCATCCAGATATCCATAAAGATCAGATCAAACGGGTCTTTGGCAATCATGTCGCATGCTTCTCGTCCATTGTTGGCAGTGTGTGATTGTATACCAATGTGCGCCAGCATTCTGGAGAGCACCTTAAGATTGATGGGATTGTCATCAACGACAAGCGTTTTGATGTTGGCCAGATTGTCTGAGGATCCTGAGTCGGATGACGCTGTTCTTTCCATCGTGTCGTTTGCTTGGCCACTCGTTGGGCGGCTGTTTCTACTGGAGTGGTGGCGTTGTATGCTGTTGTGGCGCATGGACCCCAGACTGATGGATCCAGCAGACGCCATTCTTTTTCTGCTGGTTGTGGGTGATGTGTTTGTGTTGCTCAACAGTTCGTGTAGTATGCTGATGAGCCGCGAGTTCTTGAAGGGCTTTGCGATAGTAGCATGCAAGTGAGCAGGTGGACGTGGATGCTTATCCAGTTGAGTGTGTGGAAACAATGTCGGTGGCGATGTCGTTGTCGTAGTGGCAGCAGCAAAGGGATCGGATTTCTCGTCATTGGGCGTTGGTATGGGATCCACCGAGCCTACAGGATGCTGGATACATGAGTCAGATATACTTGTCGCCTTTTCTTCATTCTTGGTCCTCTTTAAGCGGTTATCAATAACACACAACGTGGGTGTATGCTTGACGTGGCTGTGGCATGTCTCTATTGTCTGCAATACATTGGTGCTGCTAAACTTGATATCCTTCGTACTGAAATCTGTATCGATGATGATGATGGAAAAGTGCACTGGCTGCTTGGGCTCCACATGCGAGAAATGGTGCTCGGCTTGACTGATGGACATGAACGTGGCTTTGGGTATGCCCATGTTGTGCAGCATGGCCACCCATTTTAGCTGAATCGCCTCATTCTCAGATACAACAAGAGGTCGCGGACACGCTGTAGACAGCTCTAATAGGTGGTTTTCTTGGCCATACGTGATGGCATCCACTTGCTTTTGTAAATCCACCGTAAAGTAAAAAGTAGTGCCTTTTCCTGGCTCTGATTCTACCCACATATCACCACCCATGATCCTGCACAGCTTTTTACTGATAGCCAAGCCAAGCCCTATGTCATCTGTCAACAACAACACTTTATAAATGCAACATGCTCTCCTTACCTGTGCCTCCAAAATTTCGTGTCGTAGACGCATCTACTTGTGAGAACGATTTGAACAGCTTGTTTGTCTTTTCTGGTGGTATACCAATGCCTGTATCCTTGACTGAAAAGAGGTAGGTTACCATGGCAGTGGGATCAAAGTTATCGTCTCTGAGATTAGGGCTGATACCAAGCGGTGTGGAAGTGTCATTCACCATGGCACTTTTGGGCTGATTAATGTCGCTCTGCTGATAAGGCATGACTGATATACAAACATAGCCTTTCTGTGTGAATTTGAAGGCATTGGACAATCTGCTCTAAGGTTAGTCGCGAAGCATAGGGCTAATGTGTAGCTGTACTAGTTACATACAAGTTGAGTAATATCTGTCGAAGTCGCACAAGATCACCCAGGACATGCACTGGCAAATCGGGGGCAATGGTATACCATAGTACCAGGCCCTTACTGAGGTAGTTGCTTGAAATCAGCTTGATGGCACTTTCAATGGCATACGTCTATAGAGTCTAGATGAGTTGTTTGCTTTGCTTCAGGTCCTCGCGTTTACGTACTAAATCTAGGTTACTTCTTTCCAGCGCCAGTTTGCCAGACTCAATTTTGGAATAGTCCAAAATATCGTCAATTAATGCCATCAAGTGGTTGCCTACATGAGAATTTAACACTGGTTTCGATTTGCATTATCTACACGCCATACCAGAAGACTCGATTGTTTCAGCACAGTCATATAAATCAATGGGCAGCTCTTCGCTCTCCATCAAACTTCTTGACATGCCAATTACTGCGTTCATGGGTGTACGGATCTCATGCGACATGTTTGCCAGGAAGCTCTGCTTGGAGGCAGCAGCTGCTTCAGCTACTTCTTTTGCCTTTTTTAAATCTACGCACTCCAGTGTTACTCTCTGTTGGCACTACCCTTACCAAAGGAACTCACCCTTGAACAACGTCTCTGCTCTTGCTCTTTCCTCCTCCAGCTCCATTGTTCGCTGTTGCAGATTGGCAGTGCGTTGCTTTACCAAGATTTCCATGTTGTTTGCGTATTTTTCGAGCTATAAAAAAAGCCAGTGTGAACAAGAATATGCAAGAAAAGTTGACCTCAAATACATACCAATACTGCCATGTTATCAATCATGGATTCTGAGTCATAAAAATAAGGGTCCAGCTCTTCCACTCGACTCTACACATAGCAGGCCATTAGTTTATCCACATTCAAATGTGAGAACCGTAATTACCCCTATTGAAGTAAACGATGGACGAGCATTGACATTGCGTTGTACACAGTCCGAGACAATAGAGTTCATGCCCTCTGTAAAATCGTCTATGCCCGGTGGTTGCATTCGGGGCCGAAGGTCCATAGAGCACACCTGTTGAAAAATGTATTCAGGGCACGACTGTTGATTGGCGTAGGGCTTCTCTCTTGTCAGAATTTCATTGATAACGATACCAGCGCTTGACGAGCGAAAAATGAGATGGCCGTGTATGCAGCAAACTAGTCTAAACTTACCTGTACACATCGGCTGTTTTGCTGGGATAGGTCAAATAGATATTGGCAGGCGTTGTAACTACAGATTCAGGAGCTAGCCATAAAAGTGTCTCAGCCGATCTCAATACATGAGCGATTTCTTCAGTGAGAGCAGTGTCCTTGCGAAATAAACTGCTCTTTCTTTTTACGTCAGTAGGAGAACCACCCATGGTATCCACCACTTGCGAGTGTTGTAGTTGCCTGAGTCCATAGTTGGAAATCTTGAGCTCCCACCTTCCAGTCACCATGCAGCAATCTGATGTTAGGCACCCGTGGTATTGGAATTTCGATCGATGCAAAAATCGCATCCCTGTGTGCGAGTGAAAGCGTGTATATGTGTCAGTAAAGAATGGAATGCGTGAGAGAGAGAAGAAGAGGAGCTCGTGGAGCAGTGGTCGGGATGCACATGTACATACCACTAATTAAATCATTTATCAGAGAAAATCGGAAGATCCATGCAAGATCGATATCAGGGTTAGCCAGTACATCCGCCAAGGACCCCTTTGAGCAGTACTCTAATCAATAATACTGAGTTGCTATCAGCTGCTTCCATAAATCATATATACCTTCCACAATAAATGTTCGCTGGGGCTCCAGTATCAAGCCAATGAATTCGGTCAGTTTAGAGTGTCGTATGTTCTTCATCAAGGACACTTCGTTGCGCAAATCATTGTCCACGCGCACTTTTTTGAAGCCTATTTGTTTAATGTACACTGGCAAATTACGACTGCTCACAGTGTGAGGCTACATCAATTGCTGCGACATAGAATAGATGACTTACTGAAATCCAAGGGCATGTATGAATTCTGGTTTTCCCGACATGGATCTGCTGTCAGTTCTGCTGTGCTGCTGCACCATTAAGGTGGCTCTTGATCTGCTATGGTTGCTCTTGTAAATAAAGAGCGATACTCCTGCGATATCTGCTGTAGCTAGTGCGGAAGAGGCAGTGGAGGATGAGGTGGATGTGGGTGATTCAGATGTCTTCCTTCTCGCTACTCCTTGAATTTCTCCTTTTTCCTGCAAATGATGAATAGGATTGACATGTTGCTGTAGATCAGGGTCAAATCTAAAATTATGGGGCGAAGGTGTATCCTTGATGGAGGTAGGGCGTTGCTTGAGGATGATAATACCACCGCCATGTTCTCCTACTGCTGCTGTTGCTGTGCTAAGTGTATTATCGATAGAATCCAATTCATCAACAGCCATGTCAGGAGTTGCTGATTGTTGTAAAGGCAGTTCCGGTCGCGATAGCAACGACTTTTGAACCGTGATTTTCTTGTGATCGCTACTCTCTAGTCGATGAATAGGCGGCTTCACAAGGTCACTGAAGGAAAGCAGCCAATCCTCATCACTGCCTAGCGTGCGTTGTGTCAGCCATCGTTTTCGCAAGTATTTGTACAAGAAGGCCAGTGCAATCAAGAACAAGACGATGCCAATGGGTATAAAAATTGACATGTAAAATTGTCGCTTTTGGGCAGCTTGGTCATTAATAAAAGCGGTGCAGGTATTTTTTGTAGCACTGCTTGTGCGATTATCAGATTCATCGTAACAAGACTTGCATGAAGATGAACCAGGTAACGAGTAGTAACCCTTTGCACAATTAATACATTGATACTGGTCAGGCTGTTCAGTGTACATGTTCTCAGGGCACTGGATGCATTGGATCGATTTCTGAGTATTGCCATTGGTGTCTTGGCAGTATGCGGTGGTGGTAAAGTTGGAATGGTAGGTACCTGGATCACAGATGTTCTGGATGCGCGGTATCGATATTAATGCGCCTTCCCAGGAAGGAAAATCAATCATCTTGTTGAGTACAATATGGAGCAAGGACATAAAGCCTACGGAAAACATGTTGGTGGCCCACAGCCCCTGGACGCGTCCCTCCAAATAGGCTTGGTTTTGATCGTAGAGCTCGCCTGCTGTGTACACAGACATGGTGCTGTTGTTGATATATCCCTTGAGGATGCGCTTTAGAACAGAAAAGCGTCAGTTCACTATATAGACATGGCAAGCAGGCAACTTACACTGTTGATGATGGAAAACACATATTCTGAAAACGCAATATAGCTATCAGGCTCATAGGCGCCGTTTTCATACAATCGATGCAGTATGGTTATGAATTCATTTTCCATGGCACCTGGATAAGAGAGATTGACTGATTGCACTACTTGTTCTTGCTTGGCGAGCGCGTTGTTGCCATGTAACTCTTGATACGCTTCATAAAAGTACTGACAAAAGGCGCTGTGCACGTCAACGGACCGTTCTGTGATACACACTGGTCGACTCTTGCCATCTGCAACAACTCTGAGAGCAATGGACCTGGAGAGCCCTACCATATCCAGTGCTACATTGGAGAGGTTTCTATAAACAAAAGATGAGTAAAATCCATTACACCCTTGGCCTAATGCAAAGTTATCCATGTACATTACGGGTAGGTCTGGTTGTATCTTTCAAAGAATGAGCCAATCGCAACGGCACTGGTGGGTGTCTTTGCTCTGCTAATGGCTTGTGAAGCGTACTCCAATGCTTGGTGGCTGCTGGATTGCACCAGTATGCCGTCTACTTCTTTGTTGAGGAAGTAGTCTATGTTATTTTTCACGCTTTGCGGTGAAACTAATAGGCCCTCCTATCAAAAAGTGTATCTGTTTGAGTAAATAATAGAGTGCTTGTTCATAAAAGACAATGTACCTCCTTGGGGTTGTACACTGTCCAATTGAGTTTTTGTGCTAGATTGGCGACGCCTGCCATCATGGCAGCATTGTATGTGTCTCCTCGTGTATGTGATACAAGAGCGCCTATTGATCCAGACTTGTCATTAATGGATATCAGTGAGTTTGCTTCGTTTTGCAGAAAGTAGGATAGCGTTGCATTGGTGACCAAATTTGGTCCTGTTTTGATGGTTTGGTTACTGAATACATCTTCTCCTGTCAACAGCTATTCATTGCTCACTGTAAGTCAATACAGTATGAACACTATTATCAGGAAGCCTTACCCTGATATACATGTAAAACACTGGCAGGGCGGTCTGGTAATACGGCAATTGTGTCACTGCAAATGTATTGTTCTCCAGCCTGAACAAAGTGGACACATTTTCACCGCCAATATCAAAAAAAGCAGATGCAATGCTTGTGGAAGAAGTCAAGTTACGTTTCAAATCTAGCACTGAAGCTGCAACAATGTCTGCACATGACTATAGGATGACATATCTGGGAGTATCAGTATATGTGAGAGCTGTTGCCTGCCGCAACCCCTCCTTTCATACATTGGAGCCCACTTACCGATCCACCCAGCGATACAATCGAATCATAAGCACCAGGATTTGAAAGAAAAGCATCGCGCACAAACTGTGCAGGTGTGTTGGCTGCAGTGATATTGGCATCTTCATAGATCTTTAGTAATGCAGGGGCTCGTCCTATGGCTTGTTGGATGCCCAATCTTCGTCGCTCACTTGTACCGTCATCCAAAGAAGACAGCTGCACTACCAACGGCTTGGAGAATTTAGCATTGTAGAGTTCTTGGCCCAATAAATTTCCTGCTTCCACATCATCTTGCAATACTCGAGTGAGGCCCAGCTGGAGTGCATAGTCGAGGCCTGTATTGAATACGATGACAGGTACGTGTTTTGACACTGCATACCGAATGGCTTCAAATACACTCTCGTTGGGAATAGATGCAATAATACCGTCAATGCCCTATGGTGGATTGGCAATATTAGCATCAATGCAGATGTATATGTGTTTGATGACTTGCACTATTCACCGCATCACGGATGTCCTGAGCCATTTTGGACTCTGATTTAGTCAAGTAGCGGTTCCATTCAATATCAACATCGACAATATTTGCAGCATCCCGTGAACCTTGCTCTGGGTTATGAAAGAAAGTGGCGATAGCAGATTCATGCGAAATGAATGCAATGCGTCTTCTTCTTTTTGGGATCGTAGTTGTGATCCCACAGGAGGGCAAGCTGAATACTGATATCTCGTCTTTACGTCTATCATATTGAATATGGCAATGAATAGCGGATAAGGAGAGACCTAATACGAATATAAAAATCAAGTTCATTATCATGTCATAACACAAATGAGAAAGCGAAAAAAGGGAGTTCAACATGCACTCGGGATGATTTTAATCGAATCCAACCTGAGATGCCCAAAATTACCGAGAATCGAAATTACATGTATATGTATAAAATGTAATAAAATAAGCATGCCATTTTATTCAAAAGTGTGAGGTGAAAAACGAGCGTCATTGTTAATATGCTTGAAAATTATTGTTCTCCTTCTTGTATATATAGAATGAAAGAGGGTATGAAAATGTGTATGTGAATGTGTGTGTGTGTGTGTGTGTGTGCTTGTAATTTTTTTTTGTC
>DF836533.1:25697-37702 GCA_000950595.1 Mucor ambiguus
AGCCATTAATGACTTTAGCTTCAGCCGCATTGGCAGTACCATTGTTATTGGCTTTACTATCAAAGGCATCATCTTCATTTTCGTCTTTGAAGGAGTCATTTGTAGCAATGCTGAATGGCATATTCACGTGGCAGAATACTTTTATGGCTATTTCGATCGCTACTGTTGACTGAATCATCGAGGCTCTGAATTTTTGCTCGAAGAAAGCATTGAAGACATTATGAACAATGAACTATTCAAGGGATCCCTCTTATGCGTTTTAATACAACCACTATCCCGTATACAAAGCGGACGCAAGGCAAAGACTCGTAACTCCGGTCCCAAATCACTGTATCGCAGCAAGTGAAGTTATCGGGATAATTACTATGTAATGATTGGAATAAAGCTCATGATATTCGATCTGCTTATTAATCTACAAAAGTTTGAAATTTTGTAGAAATGAGTAACATATCGAATGCTCAATATTGAGCCGCTAGTCCTTATCGAAAGTAACCACACCTAAAAGTCGCACTCAATGAAGATCTCAATGGCAAACGGGCTATGAATAATCCGTTGGCGATCGGTCATGGCGCGCATCTTCGCCGGATGTCTTGATTTGGAAGGTGGTTACGTTGTGATAGATTTCGTATAACAAGTCTCGTGTGTGGTTTAAACATGTAAAACAGTCTATTCTTTGAATGAGAGTATAGTATAGAGAGACCTATTCCAGCTTTGATCTGAATTTGATATTTAAATAGGAAAATTGACTCTGATTGCTTTTTGCGATGAAAATCGTAATATCACTACTATATTGGGGCAACGCGAATAAGTACAAATATGGCAAGTACTTGACGTGGGCGACTTCCCAATTGTATTGCATTAAAGTCTATCCAAGCAGTTTCAGTTCCAGCAAAGAGGTATATATAGATGCCGGGTTTTGAGTTTTTCTCCAGATATCAAATCATTATTTTTTTTCTATTATACACAACATGTCTGCTGAAAAGGTCTTCATAATTGGCTCCACTGGAAAAATTGGACAAAAGGCTGTTAATGACCTTCTTGACAACAAGATCCCCGTTACATTGTATGCTCGTAGTTCTGAAAAGGTGGCTTCCTTGTTCTCAAGCGATCTCGTCAGTGTTATTCAAGGCGATTACACCGATTTATCACCTGTCAAGGAAGGCATCAAGGGCCATACTCGCTTGCTCTTACTGGTTGCTGATTTTAGTGATTTCGTAAACGTCAAAAAGACCGTTGCTACCTACGCCTATGAAGCTGGTGTGAAGCAAGTAGTTGACATCTCCTCCTTCAGCGTCAATATGGGTTGGAGAAGCAGTGTCATTGGCTCTCATCACTACTATGGCGAGAAGGCTGTCTTTGATATTCCCAACCGTGGCTATTTCGTTGCTCTTCGTCCTGGCCGTTTTATGTCAAATCATTTTGGAATGGCTCGTCCTATTGCTGATAAGGGCCTCTACGATAGCTGCGAACCTAATCGTGTTCAAGGTTGGATCTCTCCCAACGACATTGGTGCTGTTGCTGCTGTTATCTTGCGTGAAAATGTCGAGAAGCACGCGGATGCTGTGTATAACCTGACCGGTGATATGGTTACTTCTGCTGAACGCGCTGCCATCTTTAGCCGTATTACTGGACAAGACATCAAGTACATTCAAGTGTCTGCTGTTCAAAAGTACAACAAGATCATGGAATCTGGCCACTTTCCTCACTTGTTTGCGATTGATTTAGTTGACAATTTGGACAGCAACGACGATAGCAGGGTTACTCCTTCAATTGAAATTTTGCTTGGTAGAAAGCCTGAAACTTTGGAAGAATATCTTAGTGCTAACAAGGACAAGATCCAATAGATCATTACGCATCATTAATAAACTGAATTTTCATATACTTACCTAATTTCGACGCTGCATATGCGTTTGCCTGGCAGGCCAGTGACTGATAAAAGCAGGCGCTTGAGAGAGTAATCAAGATCAAATGTCGGATATCACGATAACAAAGCGCTGGCATTTGACACACCCTGATCATCATTGAGATCATATCACCCCGCAAATCACACACCTGCATGAACAAACGTCGTACAACGCATTTTGCTGAACCAGAGAAAATACGTCATGAGGGGTAAATGTGGAGCGTATCTTGTTTCCATCAAAACCTACAAAACTTTTTGTTGAGTTTTTATTCCCTTTTTTTTCCCTCACTTTTTCTTCAAAATGGAAGCGAGCATCTTTTCACCTACGCTTATCAAAGGGCTCACCGATAAGATCTACGACAGAAGAAAGGCAGCTGCTCTGGAAATTGAGAGGTGAGTGTGCGAGCAGTATCGAGTGATAGGGGCCTGGCTGATAGTCATCATGCTGTTCCAGACTTGTGCGTGAAAACGAAGACTCTAGCGAAAGAATTACGCAGATAGTCGATGCTCTTGTGCAAGAGTTTGTGTATTCCAATAATCCATACGCTCGTTACGGTGGTCTGATTGGGCTGGCCGCGACGTCGATTGCACTGGGTTCTGTAAGTAGCTCTGTGCCCACTGGTATGTCGCATGCACTCACGCAACTAGACAGGGTGTTTCCAGATACCTCGACATTATTGTGCCGCCCATCTTGTCATGCTTCAGCAACCAGGATCAAAAAGTGCGCTACTACGCCTGCGAGAGCATGTACAACATTGCCAAAGTAGCAAAAGGCGAAGTGTTGCGCTATTTCAATAGTATCTTTGATGCTTTATGCAAGGTACAAAGTCTCTTCAAACAGACAGCCATCGTGATTGTGCTTAACAGGCTTGTATAGTTGTCTGCAGATTCAGAGATCAGTGTCAAGAACGGTGCAGAGTTACTGGATCGACTCATTAAAGACATTGTATCCGAACTATCCACCACCTACGTCTCACCATACAGCGAACCTTACAACTCGATCGAAGCAGGCGGTGACAAGCTGGACACACCTTCTTCACTGCCTCGCAACACAGCATTCTCGCTACCACGATTTATACCTCTTCTCAGTCAACGTATCTACGTTCGCAATTCTGCCGCAAGACAGTTTTTGGTGTCTTGGATGTGTGTCTTGGATTCTATTCCTGATCTCGAGTTGGTGTCCTTTTTGCCTGAATTTCTGGATGGCTTGATTCGATGTCTCAATGATGTGAGTGAGGACGTGAGGGTAGCTGCCAGTGGTTTATTGCAAGACTTTTTAAACGAGATCAAAGAGGCTGCTGCTGCTCGCACATTGCAAATCAAACAACAGCTGCAAAAACAGCAGCAACAGGCCTTGGTGAAGAAGGAAGAGGAAAGTATAAAGACAGCAAATGATACTACTGCTATTGAAGATGACGCAGAGGAACAAGACACAGTATCAAGGGAAACAGCAGCAGTAGAAGTGACTGCAGAGCAGCAGGAAGACACACAAGCAGAGGACCCCAAAGAGGACGAGCAGGATGAGAAATCGTTGGTGGATTCAGAGAACGATGGCCATGGCAAAGGCACCTATGTGCCTGGACAGGGTGTTATTGTGCAATATGGGAAAATCGTCGAGATCCTTGTACCTCATCTCTCATCCTCCGAAGAAGACATCCAAAAGACAGCCTTGCTGTGGATCAACGCATTTATTGAAATTGCTCAAAATGTGATTATCCAATATACCCCTGAGATTATCAAGGCAGTGCTACCCTCTCTCGCCCATCCAGTGACGCCCATTCGCAACATTGCACTAGAAACCAACCAAAACCTACAGCGACTTGTGCTAGAGACACCGATCCATGCATCACCACCCGAGCCTGCTGCCAGCAAAAGCGATCCATCGGGCGGTAATACCAAGAAGAAGTTGCTCATGGTGTCTTCTACCGCTGGATCAGCAGCAGCAGCAGCTACAACACAGCAGGATCCTTTTGACTATCAAGCCACTGTGGCCAACCTGCGGCTGCAGTTTCTCAACCAAAACGAAGAAACGCGTGTTGCAAGTCTTGACTGGTTGTTGATGCTGCACAAAAAGGCGCCCAACAAGATCCTGGCTTCCGACGATGGCACATTTCCTGCCCTTCTCAAGACGCTCTCGGATCCTTCGGAAGATGTGGTCCGTCGTGATTTGCAGTTACTGGCTCAAATCTCGTCCTACTCGGATCACGATTATTTCAGAAGCTTCATCATGTCGCTACTGTCCTTGTTCAGTACAGATAGGCGTTTGTTGGAGACGAGAGGTAGCCTGATTATCAGACAGCTGTGTATGAGCTTGGACCCAGAGCGCATCTATTGCGCTATTGCCGACATTTTAGAACAAGATGAGGATTTGGAATTTGCCAGCATCATGATTCAGAACCTCAACATCATCTTGATCACCTCGTCTGAATTGACGGATCTAAGAAAGCGGCTGAGAAATTTGGAGCACAGGGATAACCAGCGTCTGTTCAATGCGCTCTATCGTTCTTGGTGCCATAATGCTGTCTCTGCGTTCTCTCTGTGCCTGCTGTCTCAGGTCTACGAACACGCAGCTAATATGCTTCAAATATTGTAAGTGAAAATGACTTGAATCCAGTGTGCGGTTTGCTCATCGACAACTGTAGCGCTGAATTGGAAATCACAGTGAATATGCTAATTCAGGTGGACAAGCTAGTGCAGTTGTTGGAATCACCCGTGTTTACCTGTAAGTCTTCTATACATGCCCCATAGATAGGCACTGACAAACAATGTAGACCTACGTCTCCAACTGCTGGAGCCTGAAAAGTACCCCTATTTATTCAAATGTCTGTATGGTATCTTGATGTTACTACCCCAATCCTCTGCCTTTTCCACATTACGAAACAGACTAAGCAGTGTGTCATCTCTTGGTTTCCTCCACGTTCTTCCCAAGGCAACACCTGCTACTTCAACAACAGCCACAAGCACATCCACAGACAGAAAAAGCAGCAAATCGAGTTCAACCAAAGTGGAGGAAACCAATACCATCAAATATGGTGATCTTTTGACTCATTTCAAATCGGTGCAATCCAGACATGAAAAGCAAAGAAGACAATGTAAGTAGCCTGCAGGTTTCCTCGCAATGACTTTCACTGACAACCCAGTAGCCTTACAGAGCACATCTCGCACACCTCATTCGACCAATGCTTCTTCAATCAATATGATGTCCAACAGTGCTGGCAGATCCAGGCGACCCAGATTGATGTACGGAGAGGCATCTCCCACGCAACCACAGGTGCAACAACAACAACATCAGCAGCAGCAGCAGCACACATCCACTTTACATGATAACAAGGGATTGGGGCTGTCTTCTAATACATCCAATGCCAATAATGTGGGTTCTGGCGGTATTCGCAGTGGCATGGCTAGTTTGGGTTTAACACCATCCAATAATTCGAATCACGAGAGCTCATCAGCGGGCGGATCAAGTAATCTTGGTGGAGGCTCAAGAATTGCAGCCAGTAGAAGAAACCGAAGAACCTAATAGTTCCAAACACTTGGTAAGGAAGTATAGTAATTGTAGGCTTTTTATATATAAAACTAGACATTCCGTCTATGTTTCCATTTATTGCTCTATATTAAAATCATGGTATAAGGATTGGAGAATATGTGTAAAAATGTCATAAAATGATGTGTGAAAAAAAATTGACGCATAGATATAAAATGCTACATATTGTTGGCTCGAGATATGCTGCTTGCAGATCC
Organism: Mucor ambiguus; assembly: GCA_000950595.1. Classification (NCBI taxonomy): domain Eukaryota; kingdom Fungi; phylum Mucoromycota; class Mucoromycetes; order Mucorales; family Mucoraceae; genus Mucor; species Mucor ambiguus. The sequence continues at coordinate 31,342 of DF836533.1, forward strand.
ACCACCGTGAGATAGACTTCTCTTATGATGTTGTTGATGATATGAATGTCGAGCATTACCGTATTTGCTACCGTGTTGCTGTTGTTGCTGATTCAATAGTAAGGATCGAAGCTGATGTTCAAGCTCACTAAAAGCCAACATTGTTAGTCCATCACACTATAAATGGCATACAGCATATACTCACGTTGCTCGAAGTTGCCATTGGTTTCTCTCTCTTAGTGTTGTTTCTAGCTTCTTCCTGATTTGGGTATCTGGAGATGGATTAGCAGGTCTCTCTAATTGCTCCTGGCTGTACATGGTAGCTAAATGGTCCAGCTCAGAGTTGTATTTCTAGTCGCAAGAGGTCAGCTACTTTTTGCTTGTAGTTTGTGTGTTCTTTCGACTTACATCGCACACGGTGCCAAGTTCAGAGACAGAATCATCCAAGTCTGCCTTGAGCATGTCAATCTCTTCCTCTTTCTAAAATACAACAAGTCAGTCTTGTTTCCAAATGCTTGCAGGCTATAGAACAAACCTTTTGAAGCAACGAAGTCAACATCAAAATGGTCTTGTTTCTTTCCTCCAATTCCATATGAATATCAGACTCTAATAAAGATCTCTTGTAAGCAGCATCAGCACTTGTTGAATAGACGCTAAACTCTTTGCTGCTGGGTGTTGCGATTGGTATAATCAAATCAGATAAGGGTCTTGGAGAAGGTGTAGCATTGTCCATCAATCTTTGATGGTGAGGCACATGATCTTGCATTTGGTAATGAGGCATAGGGCTATTGAATGTCGAGATGGTGGAACTGGCTTGACTTTGTAATGTAGAGAAGCCACTGCCTGGTTCAATCATGGCAGGTGTAGGCTCTCGAATGCTAAGAGGCGATCGCGAGCGGCTGGATAGTAAATGATCAATTTTGGATGTTGTGCTTGGGCTGCTATTGTTGTTGTTGGTAAAGATGGGATAGAGCTCCTCAGACACTCGTTTGGTAGCAGCAGACTATGGAAGAGTATTAGACGGTTTCTAGAATGTGATAAATGGGCATATATACCTGTATTTCATAAGATGCCGTCCGACTGGGATGAAAGCTTGGCTATCAGTAAGCAAAAAGGTGTTAGTAACAACTCTGTACTATACACGCACAAGGTACTCACACTAAAGTATCTCTGTTGGTTAATACTAGTAGAAGATTCACTCGCTAATCGATGCAGCGACGACTGTTGCGGTAATAGCTCCTTTGAGGCCAGTGACTGTAAGGTTAGTCGAGATTCATGGCTGTGTTGTGATTTGATGGAGTTGTTGCTGTGCGTTGAAGATGCTGACGATGACGAATGATAAATCGAGCTACCCGACGTTTCCAACCCCAAGATGTATTCGCTGTACGTACTCGTTGTCCGCGGTCTAGTGGGCGTAGAAGGCGACGGAGAGGAAGGCGATGCTGTAGTGTTGGATGATGCCGTTGTTGTGCCACTGCCACTGCTGCTTGCACTTCTAGTATGGCCTAACTTTTCCTTATTGGACGGTTTGCTGGCTGGGCTTGCAAGTGCAGTGAACAGCTTGAAGGTGGACTTGCTCTTTTTGCGGACCAGGTCTTGCTTGATGATGGAGAATCGACTGTTAGAATTGTTTGTTGTTGGAGCAGGCGCCGTTGAAGTAGTATGTGCTGCTGTACTACATGCCAATTGAGCTGATTTTGACAAATCGCGATCACAAGCAAGTACTACATAAAGTATGAGTGTGTGATAGCATAACATGAGGTTTCTACTTACAGTTGCCAAATAGTTGATTCTGAGCGCAGTGTACTTGATGTGCGTCGTTGGACCGAAATGTCAGCAGCGATATTTCATCATTAGCAGTGTTTCCAATAGCACATTTACTACGGATAGCGAATCTGTAATTATCGTCTTTCTCGTGCGGGACAATGAAGCCTACCATGTTGGGAGCCACGAAGCAGTTGCTTAGAACAGCTTCTATATTGACTGTATTTTTTTCAATATAAAATAAAGCAATTTCGTTCTTTGTTTATTATTATTAAACTTCTTGATTGCATTATTATCTTTTGTATCATTACAACAATTGATGTTATTGTCATAAAGAATAGAGCGTCTTACCTTGTTTATCACTTGGTGATACTCGGACGTCGGGTAGACATTGGCGTAGAAATGGTGCTGATTCCACTGACAGTAACTGGACTGCAAGAGTTGATCTATTTGGGGTCAGCTTCACATTGCATTGCCATACTTGCTGTGCCTCTTACCGCTCTGCTTGATCTCGTTCTTGCATTTACCAAATTGGTAGATAAAATGCAGCTTGATCTTGTCCATGGTCTGGAAATGCTCTCGGTTGATACTGTTTCCTCCACCCGCTTGATCTAGCAGAAAGCAATGTGTCTGCTGGTCATGCTGGAAGTAAGCCTCCAATGACCTCTGGGTCGTTTGATCCGTGTCAGGTGAGGACAATAACGAGCTAGACTTGTTACACAGCAAGGTGAAATTGTCTATACCAGAAAGCATGGTTAGATTTAGGTCATCTTGATAGCGCTTGGTCATCATCACTTGCCAGAGGATCCGTCATACACATCAATATCATTGATACTAGACCAGCCAATAAACTTCATTTTTCCGGTAATGGCCTCTTTGCGTATACAAAAGTCCTTTCTCTCAGACCCTTCGTACATGCGTTGATCCAGTCCACACAAGTCTAAACCATCAACTTCATAAGAGGGACGCTTCACCACCATGATTTTGTCAGAGAATAAAAAGAGTGTTACTGGTTGCATAGGCTTCATTGTTACTGGATCCAGCTCGATGGTGTCCAAATATCCAACTAGACGACGTTGGAAGCTGAGCAGAGATTCCTATGGAATAGGTTAGCATGTGATTAGCTAGTAGCAGTGAAAGAAGTTCTTACTGGGCAATACTGAATGGCTTGCAGCAAACGACGAAATATCTTCATGAGTTGCGTATGGATCTCTTCAGTCATATTGGCTATTTCTTCTGCTTTCAAGAGGGAACCGTGCAATCCCGGTAAATCTGGGTGGTCGTCGGTCGTGTGCTTCATCAACTCTATTGTCATACAGTGTCAGTGACCGACAATGATGCAAAAACAAACATGCACTGTTTACCTTTGAAATACATGGTATAGCGTCCCACACGTTGACTAGGTAATGCCAAATAATCGTACACAGTTTGATTACCGTTCTTTTGCCCTTCAATCACCTTCTCTATAAAATGAAAGTAGCTCGGAGCCTTCATTTGCTTTTCGTTGATGATTTGTGCGTTGTGAACACCCAGCAAGAACTTGTTGTAACAAGTAAACTGGCGCATCTAATTTTTGCAGCACGTTAGTACACCATGTATAGAATTGATTGTTTCGCGTCTAAATTACATGATAAAGACACAAATCACCCAAACTCTGTTGTTGTGCAGCAGCAGCATTGGTATTGAATTGGATGAGGTCGTTGTAAAAGTTCTCTGTTACTTGAACGATTTCATCAATGTTCATAAAGATGTTTGCGCATTCATATTGCCCAATAATAGCTGTTTGTCTATCTTTAGATCTCTGTCGAAGTGGCTCAACTATCAACTATACGGGCGAGATTAAGGTTAATGATCATGGGTCCTGTATGAGGTGAACTTACGGAAACAAATGTCTTTAAACTGGAAAGGTAGTTGGCCTCAGTTGTGATAAATTCATCCAAGAGATACTGTCTTCTTTCATTGTTCTACATATTGGAGAGAGGTGTCTTTAGTTGCGATGAAACTAGATTGTCCCAACCTCACATTACCTTGATGAACTCTCTTTTGCGTGGAATGGGTGGCGTGATATGATGATGTATCGTCGATGGCGAAGTGATGATTTTGTTGAATTGCTGATAAAGCTTTGATTGCTTGTCTATTTTGATGTTTATTTGTTTGTTTTTAAATGTATGAAATATATTCAGGTACCTGTACCGCTGTCTGTTCTTGGATCGTGAACTAAAATATCATAATAGTGGCACTATTTCTCCAGATGTTAATCAATGTGTACACTCAGTAACATGTATAGCCAACATACCACAGACTCAAATTGCAATGGCAATTTTTGGTGGTGATTGCTGCTATAATCGTTTAGTTGCCGAGAATAAATGTACCCAATGCTGTCTAGACTGATGTCAAGTTGCTGCATGATTTGAAGGATAAAATGTTGAAATAATAGACAAAAGAAGAGGAAAGGGAGAAAAGGAAAAAAGTGGCATTTTGCCCTATAAAAAAGGAACAAGGACGGTCAATTTCTTTGTTCTCTTATCGTTTGATGGAACCAAGAGTGAAGAGTGACAGAAGGAGATTTTCCATGTATACAAATCAGGCCCTTGTAACTGTCAATTTTTCTCACTCTCAGCTTATACCCTTATTCTTGTACGAGTAAAGCTAGCACAAGATACTTGGTGCTCCGAGTGAAAATAAAATGCTGCAAAATAGCACAAACAAACTGGAGCAATTTAAGGTTGAGGTGACTCAGTGTAGCAGCAAGTAAGTTTTGCTGCACAAGTTTTGTCTTGGTATCTTTTTGCCACTCAATGTTTGTGCTTACTTCAGTGATTCCAAATGTCTTTTTCTTTTGTAAAAAAAACATATGGCCTATGTCTAGGTAGTTTATCAAAAATGACGAAATGATACAGGCTAATTTTGACTCGTAGAGAAATTTATGTATTATTATTATTTGCGTAATCGAGCCAAGTTAGTTACACCAAACAATATATATCGGAAGGGTACCTTCCTGATCCTCCGAGAGTCTTGGTCTTGTTTTTTTATGGGCAAGAATTGGGTGCATTTGGACCTGTCTCTTTTATTCATTCATAGCAGGCCAAGGTATACGAGTTAGTATCGAGATGGTAGATGTATCGATGAAAAGTATAGAACATTTCGGAAAGAAATGTCTACGAACTTGGATTACACCGCATATGCCACGTGAATGTTCCTTTTCACAAAAAAAGACAACAGTAAGAATAGCAATGTGGAGGACACGGTCCGAGATTTCTCTCATCTTTCTTTAGGAACATCTTCCTTCTCAATTGTGCATCTTCTTGTTCTCAATCGACAGAGTGTATACTAGAAAAAGAATAAGCCGTGTCATAGATTCCCACTCTGACAGCTACGGTGCATTTTAGTATAATTAATGACATTGGAAACGCATCATTTATGTTATTCGCTTCTTCCTTTTTCATTTGTTTCTCCATGGCAATGGCAATAAAAGCTATTTTAATATTTAAAAGTCACCCCATCGCATTACTTTAGCTAGCTTAGCTACCATTCTATTATGAAATATTAACATTGTCATCGTCAATACATGGTGCATTTGGTGCTATTAAAATTGTATATGTCAGATTAATAGGATTGAGAGCTGTGAACTGATTACTATTGTTGGGACGCACTATAGTATTGTTCTCAGTGAGGGTCAAATGCTGCTTTGTCTTTTATAGTCGTGCTCAATCAATGCTCTTTATCTACATACAGCCATGTTGATAAAAAGTATTATCAAAACAACAGTATTCAAAATATGCTTCTGTTTTATTCTATCAGAATTGAGCTCTTTTTCTCTCTTAGTGCGTTAAATAGATCCAACTGCACCAGCTTTGTGTCTAGACATTGACGTTTGTGTACCTGAGCTGTTACTGAAACTTGACACTCAGTTCAGGAACACAAATCAAGATGGTGTTATTTATACATTTTTCATTCAGATACCCGTTTTTTACACAAACTGATTGCTCTTTTCATAGTAACGAATCATCGTCTCACATCATTGCTAGCAATTGCTGACATAATGAGTGAAATAAGTCGCACTGAATGTAGAGGACAATTTTCTCTTTACAATAAATTTAATGAATTGGCGGTAGTAGTCATTGTATTGCTACATGGAACAAACGTACGCTTGAAGTCGAAAGGCAAACGACTTATATCGCATATTATAATTTGCATCAGTAAGTTTCAAGTAGATTGAGGTAGTGAGAATTTTTTTTTAAGGATTTGTACGCAGAGAAGCACTTTCAATGTGAAATGATCCACATTAGACCGAATGTATCTAAAGCTAAAAGACGTTATTGATTATTTATATATAAAAAAAGATATTTATAAAAGAACTTGAGTTAAATACAGTGAGTGATATTAGCATTAATGCAACTATTCAGTCAATATTCTTCTTAAGCAACCGAATAGATTTCAATCATAAGCTTTGTGTCTTTCAAATTTAATAATCAATAGGGTGTAGAGTGGAAATTGCAATCAAGGTTAATATAATACTAGCCGTTTGATCTCGCTACGCTCGATGACGGGGTCGCCCTCCGGGTTTCATTTAAATTATATAGGGGGGGGGGGTTTACATGATCAATCAAGAATATTA
>DF836533.1:44634-55267 GCA_000950595.1 Mucor ambiguus
CTTGAAGGAGTCATTTGTAGCAATGTCGAGTAAAATATTCGCATGGCCGAGTACTTTTATTGTTGTCTCGACTGCTACCGTTGACAGGATCGTCAAGGCTCTGAATTTTCGCTCGAAGAAAGCTGCGAAGTCATTATGACCATTAAACCGCTCAAGGGATCCCTCTTATGTGCTTTAATACAATCACTGTTGCGTATATAAAGCGGACGCAAAGGCTTATAATTCTGATTCCCAATTTGGGCTGTTAAAGTGAAGTTTCAAGGACAATTGCGATCTTCAATGGTAATAGCGCAATGTAAGAATAATAAGTTACGAGAACAAAAACGCTATGGCCTAGGCAATCGTCGAAAATCAGCTGGATACGCTACTTTACAACTCGTAACTTTTTTTTAAGCTGTAAAAGTCGGGTTTAAATCCTGGGACGGTAAAATAGACGCCATAAGTTTTTAGGTAGATCCGAAATATTGCACTTTTATCAAAGCTGATTTTCTTTCGCAATCCATTGACAATAAAACACAAAAGCACTCCAAAACTGGTATTATCAGATATAAGCTTAGCTTTCTTATCACCAACAAGAGGTGATAATAATGCTGATTGACTTTGGCAGCATCCAAAACTTTGATAAAAGTTCGCTCGAGCTTACGCTCAAGATTGGCCAGATTCAGATCAAAATAAACCTCTTTGGCTTATTTTGCCATATTTGACTAAGTAAAAAGTGATAGCCATCCCGTCCTTCCCTAGGCTTCCTGGGAGCATTTTTGAAGGCGAATCTAATGGTTCTTACTACGATAAATGTTTTGACTCAATTTATCTAGCGATACATGAAAATCTGAAATACTAATTTAGGCCAAAATGTCGACATTTCACATATGAAGGTCTCACAAAAATAACTTCTGGGGTTGCTTTGAATCCAGAGAGACATTTTGATTTGATATATACCTTAATAAAAGACCAATCATCTGATTTTTGATGAAAACCATGAGGGGTACCTCATGGTTTGGTGGCAATTTTTAGCGATCTCAAAAAAGTGGAGCAAAGGTACCTGAGAGCCGTTACTGGATGCGAGTAATTGTTTGGTGTGACTCTGGTGGTATAAAACGGCCCCTAATACGAGAAACTACTTCTCAAATACACCATGTTTTGGGTGTATATTTGAGTAATAAGAGGCAAAATAGGTATGATGTGTACCTGCTATAGCCATTCATCATTTTTTTCGACCCAGAGCATCGTAAAAGAGTCGAATTCACAGTTACTGATAGTCAATGTGATTTTGTAATGCCCTAGACATCATTTATAAAGATTTTCCTTTGTGTACATTGTGAGATGATTGCTTTATTATGGCGATCAGAATCATCGTGCTTCACTCACTACATATGAGTAGGATAATGACTTCTTTGAGTTATACATGATTTACTCATTCTGTTTTGTAGCGTATCAGAGATGTATCCTTACCAAATAGCATATAGTATTGAACTTCTATTATAACGGAGATGTAATTTATCACTGCCATAAAACCTCAGCATGATTTGTTTACATTCCGTCCTGCTTTGCATACAGCTAACAATGGTTTTGATAGTCTGAAGCAACTACCAGCTTTGTAGTACGTAGTAATGAGAGCGATTTACAGTAACTCAATAAAAAATGATATGCATGTTGACAAATAAATATGTATTTCATACAGTTACACAGCATTGTATGTGTGCCTCCTTTTTATTTCTTGGTCCACACAATTAAATCAAATTTATATCTTTCTTCTTTTCCTCTCACACTACATCACAATGACCATAAGCGACCAAGAACAGTTATTGAGGGAGGAACACGAAGCGAAGCAAATTACCAGTGTCAATTTTAACCAAGATTTCAGCTGCATATCTGTTGGTACACGATCTGGCTACCGTATCTATAACTGTGACCCTTTCAACAAATGTTATTCAAGAGGTAAGTATGTTCATTTGTGGCAAAGCGCGTCTTGTTTATGCTACTTACTTTTACATACACGATTCAGTGGACAACGATATAGGCCATATTGAGATGCTGTTTTGTACATCCCTCGTTGCCCTTGTTGGATCCAGCCATGAGTCTCCTTCAAGATATCTGCGCATCAATAACACGAAACGGGAGAGCACTATTTGTGAATTGTCTTTTCATAGCCCTATTCTATCTGTCAAGATGAATAGGAAACGCCTCATTGTGGTGTTGGAAAGTCAAATATTCGTATACGATATCAGCAATATGAAATTGTTACATACAATCGACACGATCCCAAATCCCGAAGGTAGCTGTGAAGTGTTTCAAAAAGGTAATCAAGTACACTCATCGTTCATTTAGCCATCTGCGCATTATCGCCTTCAAGCGAGAATTGCTATTTGGCTTGTCAACCATTACGAGCCTCCGATTACTATACAACATCCTCGTCGTCATCTTCATCCAACTCATCTTCAACTTACAACGGTATTGGGGACATTGAGATTTATGATGCTAATGCAATGAAACTGGCCAATATTGTCCAGGCACATAAATCAACCATCAGTTGTATCTCTATGAATTCAGAGGGCACCTTGTTAGCAACTGCAAGCGAGAAGGTAGGAATGAGGCTCGGTATCGCATATTAGTTTTATAAACGATACTGACACAAATGCATTGGAAACAGGGTACAGTCATTCGTGTCTTTGCGATCCCTAGTGCAGACAAGGTGTATCAGTTCCGAAGAGGCTCCTACTCTGCCAAGATTTACTCCATGTCTTTTAACCTAGTCAGTACATTGCTATGTGTCTCAAGTGACACCGAGACGGTCCATATCTTCAAGCTGTCATCAAATAACAATGCTTCTGACGATACTTCATTTGACAAGAATGAGCTATCATCTACTTCCATGTAAGTTGCATTTGTTCTATTAGCCGACACATGCTGATGCTTTGATTAGGCAAAGACGATCTTCCTTTCAGCATATAGGGCGTAGTATGGGGTCGTTTTTGCCAGATAGACTGACTGACATGTGGGAGCCTTCTCGTCATTTTGCTTCATTGAAATTACCTAATGTTGGCGTGCGTAGCTTGGTTGCTTTGAGCAGGTATGTGTAATGGATTCATACAACAATGAATCTTGAATATAATATGTTTTGTCATAGTACAACACCACAAGTACTGGTCGTCACTGCAGAAGGGTACTTTTATCAGTACAATATTGATCTGGAAAATGGTGGAGAGTGCGTTTTGCTCAAAAGAAATAGCTTACATGAGCCAGGAGACATGGAAAATTAATGAAAACAAGGGGAGCAGAGGTGGAGTGGCAGAGGAGATGATAGAGGACAAGGATTGTTAACCTTTGAATTTCACATACACATTGCTTATTGATCAAATACATACTCTTTTTCACTTCTGAACTTATATTGGTTTTATGTAGCATATAGCCTATTTCTGTGGCATGCGGTCTGTAAGATGGCACTCTTTCTTGCCAACTCATGTTTCTGACGATGCTGACTGAGATGGTACAGCTTTGCCCAATGCACATGTACGAGCGGAGTTTTGTCTCGCTTGATCTGATGCTTTGATGCTCATTATCTTTGTATGTGATGGCAACGGATAGCAGCTGTGTAAATGCAATTGTGTGTTTCGAGAACACATGATGATGTTTGTATCTTTGTATGCATGCCCTTCAGCACGGCTGAATAGTACAGTATACCAAAAAGTCATCTTTTTATCAAACATTTGCCATTCTACATGCACTTTAATAATGGCATTTAATTGTATTACTTACTAATACAAACTGTTTATAATGAAACAACTTTACCAGCTTTTGCTTTTGAACATCTTACTGGTCATTCAAGCTAGAAAGGAATCAAATCATTGGTAACAGACGACTGAATGACGTTCTTGAATTGAAATTCCGTATCATTACTGATTTTGTATCTTAGACACAAGAAAGGCAAACCACAACAAAGCGAAGAAGCGCAAGAAAAAGGAGACAAAAGATGCCATAAAGAATATATTATTAAAAAAGGGAGAAGAAATACTCTTGATGATATAAAAAAAAAAAGACAAAAAAAACCTGTAGTCTTGCAAGTTAATCAGGCAACATACATAAGAAGGATATCACACCAAACACCACACGAATATCAAGAAATTTTTATTAATAATTTTTTTTTCCCTCTTTTTCTTTTCTTCCCTTTTTCTCTCTTTTCTCTCTTTTCTCTCTTTTTCTTTATTATATCCTTAAGCAATAAAGAAGCAGATTTATACACACAAACTAGCGATTAGATTATATACAACAAAAAAGACATAATGCGTGAACCAAATTTTAGCTCTCCAGCACAAAATAGAGCAGCTGTTGTTATCACATCCACCTTGTACGATCGTCGAGCTCTTGATTGTACAGCAACTCTGCCTCTGGTGAATTCACTTACTCATCTTGCCTACATGACCTCAACATCACCACGTATTCGCGAGATCCTGGCTGCAGATGGTGGGCTAGAGAGATTGGTTAAGATCTTGGCTACTTGCCAACACACAGACAAACATTCCTTGTGGAAATGGTCCTTGGCTTTTCAATGTGTAGTCAACGTGGGTGTACGTGGTACTGAAGCCATCAGGTCCCGTGTAGTAGAAGCAGGTGCGGTACATGTTGTTTTGGCCATTCTCGAAAATTTTATGAATGCACTGGATCAAGCAAAGATTGAAAAAGACCAAGAAAGAAAACAACAACAACAACAACAACAGCAGCAGCAGCAACAACAACAACAAACAAATCATCATTTTCACCAGCAACATCAAACAGCTTTGTCTTTACCGACGATGCCGACATCTTCTTCTTCTACCAATCTAGTTGAAAAGGATTTCCCTATGAACTACCATGTTGATAATAATAGAATTCCCAACAACACCAATTTGAACATGCTGTTCGTTATCCCAAAAAGAAACACCTTCATGACTCGTACTGGAAAACCAAAACCAAAGCCCTATACCGCATCTTTATCAAGCATCCCTCTCTTAAACAATCTCTCAACAGATGCAATACTGCATCGTGAAGAAGACATTCTACTTTCTCTGCAGTTGCTCGCTTATCTATCCAAATACCCTTTAATTCGACAAGCTTTCCACTCCAACCATCGCCTCAATGTATTTTCTGTCGTTGAAAAATTCACCCATCGCCTCCATCCCGCTGCCATCATCTATTGGGCTGGTGTCATTATGAGAAATGCTTGTAGAAAAGACGAAGCCAGAGGAGGTGTTCGGCAATGTGCAAACATGCAGTGTGGTAAATGGGAGCGATTCCCACGCGAATTTGCCAAATGTCGTCGCTGGTAAGTATCAATCATATGGAAACCTATGATACAAGAGTACTGACTCATTGTGTTCTAGTCGAAAAGCCAAATATTGCTCGAAATCTTGTCAGTCAAAAGCATGGGCTGATGGTCATCGCTGGTGGTGCGTTGAAAGACCTCACAACAGCCATCCGCCACCCAACCCAACAGCAACATCCTCAACCACACAAGCCGCTGCAGCTGCAGTCGTTGCTGCTGCTCCACCTCCACCTCCACCTGCTGAACAAGTCGTTCATTTGGAAGACAATGTTACCTCAGATGTCCTGGCCATACCTATTGGTGAACACAACAATGGACAAGAAAATAATACCACACAAACAACTCAACTTAGACGCTCCTCACTTCCAGTTACTACCAATGAAAATCATCACACAGCACCTACTATAGCTAGTCGTGTTCCACGTGATGGAGACCTCTTGTTCAATTACCATCATGCCCAGCGAAGGAATTCTCGTTCTGTTCGCAGCCTTGCTTCAGGCAGTTCGACTGAAGTAGAAACAGAAAACAATTCAGACAACAATCGCGAACGTCCTCGAGATTTAATGGATGTAGATTAAATTGCGTATGTTTTGTGTGTGTATGTGTAGCCAGATGTTTGAAAATTTTCATTATCGTGTGATTTGAATCAACAAGAAAATAAAATAGGAATTGCTCCGTCTTTATATTTCTTTTATCTTCATTCACTCTGTGGGTTTATTATAATAAATTATTTCATACGGTCTACTTCTTGGAGAGTGTGTTACGGATGACGCTGGCGTGGAGTTTGGCATTGGTAATTTCAGGGTAATACTCAGATCGAGGACACTTGCCCTTAACACACTTAGAGATCTTCAAACCGGCTTCAGCACCGCTGAACCAGGCACCTACATGAACATAAGGCATGAGTGGAAATCATTTTTAGCGAAAATGCATGAAATTACCTTGCAAAAATCCATAATATTCTGCGGAAGTCGCCTCGCCAGCAAAGAACACTCTGTTATTCAGGGGAGCTTTCAAGTTGACATGGTGTTCGTCCATCTCGCCAATGGGCCAGTTGCTATAGCTACCACGGAACAATGGGTTGCTATGCCAGCGAGGGAACTTGAAGTCAGTAGGCTCAGGAATATCATCACCATACATGCGACGCAAGACAACCATGATTTCATCTTTAACTTCTTCATCCGTCATGGCCTCGATACGGTAGGACAAATCTTGAGTAGCAGTGACAAAGAAGATGTTGCTGGTAGAGTTCTTGGGCAAGAATCCTTCAGCGTTCAAATTTTGCCAGGCATTGTAGTAACCACGCTGATCAGGATCAACCCATACAGTGAATTGATTATCGTCCCAGAATTGACTAGGGAAGTTCATAAAGATCTTGGTGTAAGTAGCCATGTGGAAGCCGTAGATGCCTTCCAGTTTCCATGCAGGTAATTTAGGACTCCATTCAATGTCCTTGTGCTGCAGCACACCGACGCTGAAGGTGGCGATGGCGTATTCAGCATGAATTGTATCGCCGTTCTTGGTATGGACAGTAACACCTTTGTCGTTATATTCAATCTTGGTGACAGTGGTGTCGAGCAGCAAGCGCGGGTCGTTTGGCTTAAAGACCTTCTTGGCCTCTTCCTGGAAGATGTGTTTGAAACCACTATAAATCATATGCATATCAGTGCACATTGTTCGGCCATGTGTTTAAAAAAGGCAGGTTTCTGCAATATCACTTACCGAGGGTCAATCACAAAGTTGTCGCCATCACTACCTGGGCCAAAACTTGTTTCGCCATAAGTCCATTGATCATTGACAACGGTAAAGATGGTAGAAGACAGCTCAGGGGATTCTCCCATTTCCCAATCCCAGACGTAGTATTCAATGGCTTCATCAATGGCGTCCTTGGCGTACCAACCAGCGATATCAAGGCCAACATTACCAGCGAGATCGACTTGATCCTTCTTGACTCGTTTAACTATGGGAGAGAGAATATTTAGAAAAACAAACATCTGCATGATCTGCATATTGCTGCCCTACTCGCATCTTCAGACATGATTTCGTAATAGTTGTTCATATCATTGTATCTCTCAGTGGCATTGATCTTGCCATTTTCACCGTAAAAAACAACATCATCGCCATTAGTAACAGCAGTGCGAAGCTTATACTTGAGTGCCAATTGGTTGATGGGATTGGTACCTAAACCTTGAACCCAATTACAACCCAATTCAACGTTTACATCTGCAAAAGGAACATCCTGAGCTCTACCTGCAAGGAGGGGAAGAGGGGGAGGGAGATAAGAGGACATTCTCAGTACAGAAAATTGAAGATTAAATGCATTTTTATATATATGACTTACCACCTAATGTGTCTCTAGCTTCCACCATCATGATATCACTTACACCATTAGCTGTCAAGTTCAATGCAGCGCTGATTCCACTGACACCGCCACCCAAGATGACGACCTTGGTATTGTAAGATTTGGCTTCAGTCAAGTAGCAGCCAAATGCCAGCAATGTAGATAGAACGATTGACTTTCTCATGTTTTGGCTTAAAGGAGGAAGACAAAGAGAGAAATGGATACAGAAAACAAGCAGACCCTGATTTCAGTGTATTTATACAAAAATGTTTGTTACACATTCCATTTTGTACGGCACTATCGTGCGTTGCACCAGTACCAATGTAATGTATTATCTTTCTCTATACACAAACTACACAATAAAGTGATCGGCTCGCATTCTTTTTGCATGAACGATAAGAAAGCTTAAATGTCCATATAAATCCAAAAGAAAAAACTCTATTACTCATCCAAGTGGTACTAAAGACTTATATGTGTAGTGTATTGTCAACGGTATACCTACTTCAAATGAAATATATATACTTGTGCCACACCAAATTTTTCACACATGAAAATGTTGAACTCTATCGCTATCAACTATCGATCGTAGTGTACGATAAAGAGCGCAGTGATAAGCGATACAGGAGGAATTGATGCCGAATTAACATAATCTGACTGTCAATACGACGCTCTCTTCATTACACACTGACATATGTTACAGCTTTTGCATATTCCTTACCAATGATATCAAGTGCTACCAAGTGGTTTACCAGACTCATTACTATAAACATTGAAAGCGGCGATGTGTACGTTGTGGCTGTACTCCATACAAATGTATTGCCATTGTAGTCCGCTTTGTCGCACAACATGAATGCCACCTCTAATATACCGGCCATTTCATGACGTTTCTGCAAGTATTTTTCACATAGTCTGTCCAACTGGAGACAATTTCCCAAGATCCTTTTTGATTCTGTCAATTGGGATTTGTTATATTATATCAATGTCTATAGGAACTAAATCCACTAAACACTTTCCCACAAGCATTGAATAAAGACATGTCATTTAATTACGGTTCTCATTTAAAGTGCTATAGTTGTTTCATTTGTTTATAAATCAGAGGCATTGATATCTGGCAATATACCATCCACAAAGCCCAAATGTGTCTATTATGAGAGTTTTCCATTGCAGAATGGCTGGCCCACTCTTTCAAGTCGTAAAACGATTTGATATTCTTAAAGGGTAAAATCTTTCATGTGTCCTTTTTCCATCCGAGGCATACTCGTACCACTAGTATTGATGTCGTTGTGTTCTTGCACAATACCATATCATTTGTTTAGTTCAGATTGACAGTATAGATTTCTTAAAGTCGGACTACATTCTAGCCGCCTCGTCGATTTCCTTGTTTTTATCCGAAGCAAAATACATTACAAGCATCATGAAAAGTCAACGATATAATATCTGTAGTATACTTGTTACCGGATTTTATTAAAATCGTTTGTTTGAGCTAGTAAAAGCTATCGGTTAAACTAGGCAACAAACTCAACAGGCAAATCATAGAAATAGTAATTATATCATTTGCAATAAATGAGTAGATACGTACAACGATAATGATTGCTCTCTTCTCATTACCACAGCACATATTTATTATTTCTCATTTATAATACTAAAAATGCCTCTTGTTCTGTCAATTGAAAAGAACCAATCCCAAAGAAGAACTGTCAGTGATATTCCACTGTACATAAGAGAGGTTATCATCAAACATGTGGTTATGAAAGGTGGCATTACGCAAGCTGAAGCTGCTAGAAGATACAGAGTGTCCGCTTCCACCGTAACTTATATCCTGAGTATGTGATATACTGAAGGTCGTGTGAAGAAGCAGTGGATATCTCCATTCTGTCAGGTATAGCTATTCATGATGTTGGAGACGCATCTGTGACAGATTTTTAGATATTTGTTTGTGGGATCATAAAAAATTTGGACGATACTAATGCAGACCCTCCTTTTTAGTGGTGGACAATGCTTCTATCCAAAAATCACTCACGTTAAAAGAGTTGTTTAGAGACTAGAGATACCCTATGTATTTGCTGCCTTAGTATTTACTATCCCTGAGCCTCATTGAGGGATACTTTTCCATGCTAAAAACATTGGTAAAAATAAGCCTAATTTGAGAGGAGACGAGGCATTAATTGAGCACATAAGACAGAGTACTTATGAGACCTCTGAGCAGAATAGTCTAAACGATGCTTATTGAGTAATGCAGCTAACAATTCATTTTATGTCTGAATGCTTGGGAATAGCGCCCTTCGTCAAACAAATTGCCCCGCTTATGTATGCTTAGCGAGGCGCCACGAGTTACATCCCTTTGCTCTTGGCAAGTTTCAGAGCTTGCGTTTCAATCAGTAATCAAGGAAGTATAAATAAACAGGGTTGTCACCCCATTTCCTTTTTTCTTCTTTTAGTTTCTCTACACTTTCTTCTTTGGCTCAATATCAGATAAGTGTTTGGAAGGGATAATTCGGTTATGCCAAAATACAATATGAGAATTGAATCTGCCAAAGAATTACACGTTTATTGAAAATGTATCCTCTGGTTGCATTTATATACTTTTTATCATGATAGAGTCTACAGCATGATGATGAAATATAATACAAATAGTCATATATTCTACCCAACCAGCGAGCTATGAACCATGCTTAGCA
Source organism: Mucor ambiguus (assembly GCA_000950595.1). Taxonomy (NCBI): domain Eukaryota; kingdom Fungi; phylum Mucoromycota; class Mucoromycetes; order Mucorales; family Mucoraceae; genus Mucor; species Mucor ambiguus. Next base: position 54,953 of record DF836533.1, read on the forward strand.
TGACTTACCCTATAGACCTAAGAATAGCACACTGCCCTTCAGGGCGATACGTTGCCGGGACCTTTGATACAACAGATTCATTCAGCGTTTAAATATATTTATGTATACTAGATGGCGTGGTTCTCTATCAATGACAAGGACATAATAACAAGCGGTTTTTTTAGTACTCTCAAACGAAGCATCGCTGAAGTCCTAAACTCCAGCAGGACCCTAAGGACTCACCAAGCCTATGCTCAGCCATATTTCGCAGTGGGTATGATAGGAATATATTAGTATACTACTTGCGAGGAATTTTGAATAATATAGTAACAGGCA
>DF836532.1:13160-28130 GCA_000950595.1 Mucor ambiguus
TATTGCTCAATAAACTCATTTAAAACATTCGTTTTTTTTTTTACCACTGGATGCGTCTTAAAAGGTACTCCAGGAAAGCTTAGGGGCGTATTGGGTTATCAGCACACTTCATACAATCAAATCATAAAAATTAGCTCAAACAGGTCGATTTTTGATTAGAATCAACGAATCGAGACAGAAAACAAGAATCGGACATTAAACATTTGGTTGAAAATTTAGCTGAAAAATACGGCTTCTTCATGAGGACAATTGACACTTTTAAAAGCTATTAAACAGGGTGTTGCGAATCAAAAAGCAATAATTAATGCATAAACAGACTTTTAAAGCTTTTAGGTGTCATTAATTTTGTGATATAAGCCATTGGCCCGCCGTAGCGCGACCCGCCCCAATGTAGGATGTTTTCTACCGAAACGAAGCATAGTTCAGGGAACCACCCAAAGTGGGGAAAGGCTCGTATACTTTAGTGGGGATTTTCTCTAAGAGCAGAAAGATATTGTTCTATTAAAAAGAAATAAGGTGTCTTTATATATTATATATTACAATTCTGGCAATGCAGTCAATAAATTCTTTACAATGCGTCTACCAGCATGCAAATTCAATAAACGAATACGCTCATTATGCAAATGAGCTTGATCGGATGATTGGCCAAAGGGAATATGAATTGCAGGTGCATTGCAAAACTTCTCCAACCAGCGCACAGCAGGAATGGATCCACCTTCTCGAATGTACAAGGGCTTCATCTTCCACTCATTGTAAATGGCATTCTCCACCGCCTTGAAGTATTTGCTGTTCAAATCACCAAGCCAATGTTCGGCTGCACTTTGGATAGTGACAGAAATGCTGTTATCCGAGTCTGTGCTCTCTGAAAACACCTTTTGCACGTATTCTTCAAATTGAGCACAGATGTCTGCGATGGTCTGATCGGGCACAACACGCATACTGACAGCTGCCTGTGCGCTACGAGGGATAATTGTAGGATTGTTGATGGAAACGTCTATCTTGTGTACAGTCAAGGTGGGATATCGCCAACGAGACATGAGCTGTTGCTTCATCTTGTCAGCATTAAATGTTTCGTTCCTAGCAGCTGCGATTTTGCATTGTGTCTCTTCTTCTGCTGCCTTAGCTGCTGCAGCTGCTGAGTCGCCCTTGATGGGGTTGGGAGAGGCAATTGTAGAATGATGAGCGCGTGTGCTAGATTGTGCTGTCTCTGAAGTTCGCATCCAGTCCACAATGGGGTCATACAGCTTTTCTTCTGCTTCAGTAACAGGGCTGACATCATCGTAGAATCCAGGAATCAGCACCTTTTTATCGCTGTCTACCAGTTTTCCCAATACATGGATCAAATCAATAAGCGGCTCTGATACAGCACCACCTTCTACGCCAGAGTGTAGATCTGCTCGTTTGTTGCTGATGGAAATAGTAGCATGAATAACACCACGCAAGCCATAAGTGATGCAGGGCACATCTTCTCCAAGCCAATACGAGTTACTAAGTAACACCATATCCACATCTTGGAAAAGCTCCTTATTTTGATCGACAGCTTCATAGAAACCTACACTGCCACTCTCTTCCTCGCCTTCAATCAAAAAGATGACATTAACATCCAACAGCCCTTCTTTGAGTAGTTCATTGACAGCAAAGATGGTCGCTAAAATGGGCCCCTGTGTACGCAAAAGATTAGTTATTCATTAATCAATGAATTATGCTCTGTCGCTTACCTTGTTATCACTGGTACCGCGACCATAGAGATAGCCATTCTTTCCAGTCAAATTAAAGGGATCACTGCCCCACAGGTTCTTTTCGTTATCAGCAGCAATCACATCGTAATGGCCATAGATCAAGACTGTAGGGATGCGCTTCTCGGATGATCTTCTTCCGGTAAATTTACCATATACTAATGGATTGCGACCACTGGCACCGGGAATCTATATGACACGCGAATCAGAACCTGTTGCTGCTAGTATGGATAGCACTGTCTTACCATTCTACTGACAGCGCCCAATTGCTGAAGAATATTCTTCAAGAAGCGAGCACCACGTCTGCACTCTTCCATATACTCGGGGTTTCCGCTTACAGTTCTCATAGCAATCCACTTTTCAAGCACGTAGAGCATTGTGTTGCTGGAAGGCACATCTTGAATCGTCCCACTGGGCCTTCTGAATGACTCAAAGCAGTTGTGCACACTGGATGGCATGTCCCAAAACTTGATGGTATGGTCGTTGCTGCCTGAGATCAGATAGTTTGCAGTGCCAGTCAATGACAGAACGATGCCTTGGTGATCGCATAAACTCTCTCTGAATTGAAAGCCTTCCGACCAGATTTTGATGGATCCATCAGCAGAGGCACTCACAAAACCTGATCCTCTGATCGAGATGGCCAGCACGTCTTTCGTATGTGCCATCACAGAGCGGATCATCTGATGTGTCTCTAAATCCCAGATCTGAACATCGCCCCCTTGAACACCACAAAACAGATAGCCATCTTCAGACAGAGCCAAGCAGAGGATACCCTTATCGAGATTGCCCTTGAGTGTGTGCAGTAGTTTGATGCCAGTCCTTTCAATGGACCAAATCTTGACATCGCCATCGCCAGCTCCACTAATGAGCACTTCTCCGTCCACATTGGGTATGTCTTTGGCATGCAATAAGCAGTAAATGTACCCGTCATGGGCATTTCCACGCACGTTCTTTTCACGGATAACACACTTGATGACATCTCTATCCAATTCCTCTTGCAGGCGTTCATATTCATCGTCTGCATCCTCTCCATCTTCGAAAAAGTTGATTACATTGGCCATTTTGCGAGGTGATTCGGGAATTGCTGGAATGTCGAGTGTGGATCCATGTGTTTGAGGATCAGCAAAATCGTACCACTAGTGAGAAGCATGAGATATACATAGACACACTACATTTCTCTCTCTCTTTCATACCTGGATACTCGTATTTTGACTGCCAAAGTAGATTATTTGGTTCACATCAGAGTAGCACAAAGAGAAAATGTCGCCCACATCATGACAGGACTGTATAAGGTAGGCGCACTGTAATGTTTCTGTATTCCACACCTATTTTCATGCAAAAAGATGAGTCAACACACACAGCGCCATTGAATCAAACACTTACTCGGACAGTGCCATCACCAGAGCTACTGAATATATACTGCTCATCCTGTGACAAGGTGAGGCCAAGCACGCTGCCTCTGTGGCCCTTGAGAACAGTGACCAAGGTGAAGGTTTGAAGGTCCCAAACCTATACATTCTAGTCAGTTATCCTACACCATTGATGCTCTGGGTGCTTTCATTACATGGATCTGAGAGCTCTGGCTACCACTAAACAGGTATCTCTTGCTGGCTGCTAATGACAGTACGGAATTTCTGTCTTCTTGCGAGATGGTATGAATGCATCGTGTGGGGTGCAATGGTCTGCTGCTAGACAATTGAGAGAGGCTTCCTATACATGCAAACATATGAGAAATTGCATCATCTACATCCGATGACAGTACAGACCTAATGGAGTTGGGCTTTCGGTTCTCAAGAAGGGCGAATCCATTGTCAATATATTTCAAAACAAGAGAAAGGAAAAGAGATGTGTCAATGAAGCGACTAATGAAAGCCTTTTATGAGCGGAGATGTGCATCAAATGAGTACATCAACAGCCAATGATACCTCTGCAAATGCAAGGTACCCTCCCTTCCTTCACCTAGTCACATAAGGTAACCTTTTTCTTTCTGTTTATCCCCTCATCTTCTTTGCATAGCACCATGACAACTCAAAGAATATTGACAGCATGGATGAGACAGCGCTGCTTCACCTCAAATCGACATTGGATGCAACGGAACTTCTCTCAAACGAGTATGCTCAAAAAGTGCTCATTTGTCGGGTGAAACTAACAATTGACTATCTAGCTGTCCAAAGAGAACGAGTTTTGGCTTATCCTCGTTTCAATATACAACCCGAGAAGCATGGCAAGTGGATTACAGCCAAAGACCTGCTCAAATATCAACCATTGGAAAAGGGAAAGAAAGCTGAAGACGATCTCGTTACATTGACAGGTCGCATCATCTCCAAGAGAGAATCCAGCGCCAAGTTGATTTTTTACGACATTATGCAGAACGGGGAATCAGTGCAAGTAGTAGCATCTCGAGGAAGATTCAGTGGCTCACCAGAGGACTTTGCAGACAAGAATAGAGATCTATGCAGAGGCGACATTGCTTGTAAGTAGTGGGCTGTTAATGTGGAATTTAACGAGACGCTCATCTGCTTTATGTCCAGCATTTACGGGTGTGCCTGGCAAGACAAACCATGGACAACTAAGCGTATTCGTCACCAAAGATATGCAAGTGCTTACACCATGTATGCAAGATATTCCTCGCACTGGCCTCAAAGATCCCGAGAAGCGATTCCGTGCCAGACATTTAGATTTACTCGTCAACCCAGAATCATCCAAAATATTGCGCACCAGATCGAAAATCATTAGGTTTATTCGAGACTTTTTTGACAAACGAGGCTTTTTGGAAGTGGAGACGCCTATTCTATCAGGAAAGGCGGGTGGAGCAAATGCTCGGCCCTTTGAGACCCACGCCCATGCTATGGATATGGACATGCAACTTCGCATTGCGCCTGAACTCTACCTCAAGCAGTTGGTGATTGGCGGCATAGATCGAGTGTTTGAAATTGGAAAGCAGTTTAGAAACGAAGGCGTGGATGCAGATCATAATCCTGAGTTTACTACCTGCGAATTCTATCAAGCATATGGAAACTTGGAGGGTTTGATGAAAGATTCAGAGGCATTGCTGTCAGAAATGGCGGAGTGTGTGTGTGGTCAGACGCCGATCTTGTTAAAGTCAGGGGAAGAGATCAACTTTCGTGATCCGTTCAGAAGAATCAATGTCATGGATAGATTGAGCAGCGAATTGGGCACGTCATTGCAATTTCTAGAGTCTAAAGGTGAGTGTCTTACCTAGATGTTTTTGAGGTTTATCTGGCTGACTGTTGTACAGATGCTCTGAGTCAATTGACATCGCTATGCCATGCAAAGGGGATCAAGTTGTCTGGACCATTGACATTAGCGCGTATTTTGGACAAACTGATATCTGAATACATTGAGCCCGAGTGCATTCAGCCTACATTTCTATACAACCATCCGCTTGCTCTAAGTCCATTAGCAAAAGATGCTATCGATGCTAAGGTTAGTATTTGCTTGTTTGTTTACTTGTATGGGATAAATCCATTAAACTATGTTTTACTAGGGTCAAACAGTGGCTGCAAGATTTGAATTGTTTGTGGGCGGAAAAGAAATTGTAAATGCATATGAAGAACTAAATGATCCTCAAGAGCAACGCAAACGCTTTAAAATGCAATTACAAGATAGACAAGATGGCGATCTAGAAGCACCTTTACCTGATACAGACTTTTGTGATGCTTTAGAGTATGCGTTACCTCCTACGGCTGGCTGGGGAATGGGAATCGATAGAGTTGTACAATTAATGACAGGTGCTACACACATTCGCGAGGTTTTGGCATTCCCAGTGATGCGCCCAATTAATTCAGCTTCCACTAGTAACCATAGCAACACTGACACACTTTGTAGCCATAGTAACGACACTACCACACAACAATAAATATGATTTTAGACTTTATTTTTATACGTTGAAAGCACCAAGCAGGGAAGACACTGTTTTATATGTCCTCCCCCGCCCGTCCAATGCCATGGTTCACCGTCGCCCGCAGATTCCTTCCGGGTAGATAATGAGCAGCCTCTAGGGGGATAAGGTATTGAGTAGCCCAGCCATGGATTAATGTAGGCTCTCGTCAATGGATATTTGTCCGCGCTTAGCTATGCGAACTTGTTGCTTGGTTCTCACCACCAAGGAAACATAGGAGGAAGAAAAGTGGGGGTGGGGATCAGGCTTGTCCATCAAATCTGGAAAAGAATGGATCCGCAAATCAAAGCGCATTGAAGCTTTGGGTCACAAAAGAGGAGAATCCTTCAAATGCTCAGGTACAAGATTGGGAGAGACGTGGTTCCTGAAGCACTGGTTCTCACGAGATAAAAAATACGAAAATGTTGGTATTCTGGCACAATACTATTTACAGTTTGCTTCTAAAACGAGCAAAGGCAAAAAGGGACTTGGCTTATTAGTGAAACATAACCACATCTCCCCTCTTCCCTCACCACAAGCGAAGCGAATGCCACTACACACCAACGACAGCTCCACCCGCTATCACGACGAACAGAGCTCACCCATGTTTTATGCTCCTCTCCCGAAAGAGAGCAAGCCGGCGATCAGAAATAGACTTTTGCTCCGTCAAGGAATGTCAACAAACCTGTTAAATTTTCACCTTGACCAAACGAGAAAAGCAACAAGTATAGCAGCGATGATCAACAACGACACCTCTTTCAATGCGGCTATCTCAAAAAGCAACAAGCCAGATATAGTCATGGTTGGTCGGCAGAGAAAACCAACACTGGAGGTTGTGGTATTGACATTCGATAGATAAAAGCCCGTTCTTTGCCTAACTTCCACGCGGTAAGAGACAAACAAAGGTAAAGAAAGGAAGCCTGGCCATTTTGTGCTGTGGATGGTGGCCACCGGTAATACCAGGGCAGAGGGATGGGAACAAATCGACACAAGAGAGAGCACGCCGACGGTATCTAATGGATGGATGTCAGTACTTGCATTTTATAGACACATGTGGACCATCACTTACTCCGTTATTGCGCTGCAGCTTGATAATGTCATATAAATGAATAGAGCAGAATACGATGTTGACGTATATTACATCCCCACAAGTGGTGTAACTGAATGTCCCACAAAAGAGTGTAATGAATCGGGGAGGCAAAGATGGCTCTTGGAGTTTGAAGAGGGAACGGAGAGTGAGTGGTGGAAGGAGGATAAGAGGTTCGATGATGGTTCTATCCCTGTTCTTTGCTTGCTCGCAGGAATTAGACACTCGAATGTCAAGAGATCAAAAAGGCCCTTTGCCTTGAAATGACTGGTTAGGCAACATCCTCCCTTCCAAACAAAAGGATTGCAAATATTACCTGGTCTGATATTGTGAACGCGCAAATAGTCAAGTGAAGCCGATACACCAGCCTAAACATGGATACTGAGAAGTTGTAGAATTGTGATTCATCTTTTTCTGAAGATTTCGCCTTTTCACCTTTAAGTTTTCAGGGATTACTTTAGAAGAGGTCGTTAATGAGAAAGATTAATTGAAAATGAGTGCCTGAAATATGGAAGCCTATAGAGTTTTCTTGATTAACTACAATTACAGAACTACTACTCCAAGTTTTTCATGACTACTCACGGATATGCAATGGCTGTCTTTAGGTTGTTTTTTTTTCAAACAAATGCTAATCGAAGTGTACAATACTATATCAAGATGGAACAAAACGATAAATCAGGACATCAGCTTTGAAATGCCAACTCATGTCAGTTTGAGATTACTATTAGTTTACGTAGAATGCGTTTATTCGATTCGCTTTTTTTTCGAATTTTTGCAATGAGAATTGGGGTTATTGTAAAAAAAGATGTGAAATGTGGAAGAAAGGAAGATTTAAAGAAGTTCTATTATTAACGACCTCGAGTAGTATTCGAATTTTCGCGAGAAAAAGTGACTGTGCAGCTTAATAGTTGCTGTCCTGGAGAGATGTGTTATAAATACGGTAGCTATCCATATCACAGTTTACTGTGGTGGATGTAATATTGATCGAGCATGTTGATAATTGCTAATGAAATTGCTTTAATGACATGCTGCCGGTTTGTCTCATTCCAACGAAGGTGTTTTGGTATCTCCACCTGAATGACATCAAGCCCATTCCAATAATTGTGATAATGCTGTGTTGTAAACCCTCCCATAAAGTAATCCTCATCATGAGGGCTTGGTATCGCTGATGATGGCAGCACTGAAATCTGATTCTTACTTGATTTCATAATTAAATCACCGAACAGACTGAGAAATCGATGCGGTGCCTTGTTTTTCAACTGTCTCTTTGCCAATGATTGAATGGAGCTTTTTTCTAGTATCGCTTGATCCATTCTAATCTTGTCTGATCGTAGCTCGCCTGGTGATAACAGATAGCCTAACTCTATCATGCCGCTAGAATGCGTGTGCCCTGTATGAAATCATGCATCAGACAAACCTGACCCCACCCTCTGTCTCAAATCCCTCAACTCACCATGAATATCCACAAGCAAACCACAAAAGTTCATCCTTAGCACGCTCTTTACAGATTTTTCAACTCGATTATGGTACGCCTTCCAAACCTGCTCACCTGCCTCCGTCTCGGTGCCCTCTTCCAATGACCTATTAAGATCTGCTTTTCGACGAGATATATCGTTTGTAATAACATGAGGAGCATCATTGCCATAGTGATCTAAAATAAACTGCTCGATGCCTAGAGCAATCTCCTTGGTATACATGTCGTTTAAAACCGAAATCCCATCTTCAACTCTATTTGGTATTGATTCTGGTCTCGATAATCCGCCATGAGGTGCTGTGATGATGAGTGGTAGATTTCCTGATTTTGAGTAGACGCCATTAAATGTATAAGCTTTCTTCTTGAACTTTTTACTGTAAGTTTGTGCGTCGATCATGTTACAAATGAAAGAAGACGCCTCAGTGTTCAAAATAAGTGTGGGGAATTTTTCACTTTTATATGTACTTTTGGATCGGCGTGCTAATCGCAGGCCACTTTTGACTTTTGGCATTGCATGTGACATATCTATTAAGCGTTTGCATTAACAAATTCAAATAAATCACGACCAGTAATACCTCATTAGTATCATAAACGTAACTATTAAATCATAAAGGATATTGTTAGATTAGAGCGGCAGGATGATACCATTTATCTAAGAGCTAGTCATTGGTTTGTTATACAACAATGCATTAGTATCAGTCATTACATGCAACAATCTGTTGATATTATCGAGCATGATTTTGGTATATGATTAAAGGATGTAAAGTGCCTGATGCATATTTGACTTCTTAATCACTGTGAACCACTGTGAACATTTGAGTTGTCGCAAACGAAAATAGACCTTGCATCTTTAATCTAACCAATGTCGAGCTTCTCATGACAATGTTGGCAGGAGCGAATCAAATGCCAAGCACCAATGCTACTGAGAATTGCTGGGCATTGCTACTAATACTTTTTCTGCATAATTAGCTTTCGTTTAGCCGCTCTTCATTGGTCGAACGCAACAAGGCAAACCATGAAATGGGTGATCAGCAGTTGTATAAAAATTGCGTTTGCCATAGCCCCTAAGTAAAACCTAACATTCCTTTTTTTTCCTTTTTTTTTTTCAACATTACTTCATCAACGAACAACAATATTAACATGCCTCATCCTGCTGTCTTGGCAGCAATCGTAGTTGGAGGTGTCGCAGCTTTGGGTTTGGCCATTTACAAGCAGTTACAGGAACAAGAGAATTACTATCAATATCAGCAGCAGAATTACAACTCAAGACAACAACATCGCAATATGTTTCGACACAGCAATGATTTTGAGCTTGATCAAGATTTTATGGCAGAAGAAGACGACAAAAAAGACGGTAAAAAAGGCGATCCCTATCGTCTACATCATGATACCACCCAATTGCGCAGTAGAAAAACGTACACAAAGGATTTCTCTGATCATGAAGATGGAGCCTCTAGCTACAATGAAAAGAAATCAGCTACAGTAGGTTAATTTTGTTTGCAAACGACTGACTGGTGCCTAATACTGTTTAAATAGTCATCACTTGATCAAGATCAATTTGAACTGGCAGAACTTGAAAGCTCTATTGCAGAAAGAAAAAGAAGACTCATGGCAGAGCAGGCATTCCTCGATAAAGAAGAAGAGAGCATCAGAAATCGTCGTTTAGTCCTCCAGAGAGAAGAACAAGGCCTCTATCAAGCTGCTGCATCTAGTCCAAATGAAGAAACTGGATCTAGTGTATCTGCTGTTGACGTATTGGATCCATTTGCTAATCACTTTGCTTACAGCGGAAACGATGACAGTGACGATGATAGTTACTATCAACATGGTCATGGAAATAATAACAGTAGTGGAGAAAATACAGCTATTCTTATCAACAGCAAGAGAGAGGAATCAGAAAGCAATAGTGTTCACGAGAGCGATCACAGCAACCACATGTATGCATCCAACCTTCAATTTCCTGATGCTTCGCAAGTGATTGTTACTGATTCAGAAGCTGGTACATCTGTTAATTCCTCCCGTGCTGTTTCTGATTCAGAGGAGAGTTGGGATGCTGTCAGTGAGAATGAATGGGCTCGTCATTCTGATAGTGAATTTGAACATTAACATATACGTATACCATACCTATTTCACCATCCTTTTGCTATTGTATATACGGTATATATCATAAATAAATCAATCTTCACGTTGCCCGCTACATTGTTTGGATATTGTGTGCCGGATAAACTCATAGTAGTTGAAGATCAACATTCAGGCTCTTTGCTAGTGAGAGAATCCGCAATGCTGCAAATACACTAATTTGCCCGCACTCATTGATAAAGCCTTCTTAGACCTTTTAATTTTTCGAGGCAACGACAATCAAACTGTGCTTCTACTGTATCTAGAGGTCTTGAATGGTATCCTATATCATGAGGGATTTTAAAAGACCTTTCGCCATCTCTCTCGCAACTACCATGAAGGTTATTTTCAACTCGCATTACTAGGGCGGTTGCTTTGTGCTACCACTTATTACATCTGCCACTTTTCTATAAATCCGAGCCATATGAAATGACATTGCTGTATCTATGATGCCAATTAACGCTCGAGACACCATATTGGGGTGATCACTGCAAATGCTTGTCTACCCTGTGGCAGTTTAAAAATCTGGATTACTAAGATCGCACAGTTGGTGTAAACCGCTTGCGTAATGACCCTTCCATTTCCAGAAGTATGGTTTCCTATCTGAAACTGTGTTACATAAACCATGAAAAAGGTAAGCTCAAAGTTTATCTCGATCACTATATAATGTCATGTAAATGTAGGCGAAACTCGCCTTATACTCAAACCCTCATCCAGGTACGGCGCAATTGATGTAAAGTCTTGAAAGGTAGCTAATACTACGTGTTTCGAGCCACTTTACCGTAGTAAAATGTAAAGCAGCAGCTGAACATTTAGCCATTTAACTAAAAAGCAAACTATTGATCTCTCATTGTTGCCCGACAGGGCCCGATATTTCCAAAGCACGATTGATGATTAATACTAGTGCAACACTAGAACTGACATAATGCTAATATACTTGCCATGAGCTCCGGTATGCAGAACAAAGAGCCATTGTGCCATGGCACGATTCTGACATCCACACCGATAGAAAGAAAATCTTATAAATACAGAGAATCAGCGCAAAATTCATTCTCTTTCACCTTTCTTTCCTTTCTCAAAATGTCTGCTGTTACAAAGATTACTCAATTTCCCTCCACTGGTGAGCGTGGTGTCTTCAAGGAGGTCACCATCGATGCTCCCACTCTCAAGCCTCGCGATTTCATCATGAAGATGGTTGCCTGTGGTGTTTGCCATACTGATTGTGTTTTCATGGGATCAGATGGTATGGTTCTCGGCCATGAACCCGTTGGTAGAGTTGTTGCTGTTGGTGAAAAAGTAGACAACATGAAAGTAGGAGATTTGGTTGGTGTTTCCTATTTGAAGTGGTCTTGCATGGAATGTCAATACTGTTTGTCTGGAGAGGATTGTATGTGTGAAAGACGTGTCATGTTCCCCGAAGGAAACATGAATGGCTTTGCTAGCCATATGACAGCTGACAGTCGGTAAGTGCATCATCCATGATTCTATATTGCATTGATTGACATCAAGTTTCTAGGTGGGGGTTCAAGATTCCTGAAGGAATGTCTCCTAAGGATGCTTCCGTTTTTATGTGTGCAGGTATGTAATTCAAGTACAATAATGCTGTGATCAGCGATTGACCTCCTCGACTGTGTATTAGGCATCACCGTCTTCAATGCTATTTACAATTCCAAGATTCTCCCTACTGCTCGTGTCGCTGTTGTTGGTATCGGCGGATTGGGCCACTTGGCTCTTCAATTCGCAAAGGCTTGGGGTTGTCATGTCACAGCTATCTCTCACAATACCGACAAGAAGGAGGAGGCATTGAAATTTGGCGCTCATGACTTTTTGTGTTCCAAGGATTTCAATGAAGAGTTCATTGCAGGTGTTGAGAAGTACGATATGGTCATCGACACAGTTTCTGCCAACATTGATTTCGATCAGTACATGTCACTCCTCAAGCGAAATGGGTACTTTTACTTGATTGGTTTACCTGACGCACCTGTTACCATCCAAAAGACATTGCCTTTCTTGCAAAATCAGCTTTCTCTAAGAGCTTCCGTAGTTGGTGGCCGCTATTCTGTTAGCTTAATGCTGGAATTTGCAAAGCGCCACAATATCAAGCCTATGATTGAAGAATATACCCTCGATTTGGATGGTGTGCACAAGGCTATCGACCGCTGCGATAAGAGCAAGGCTCGCTATAGAGCTGTTTTGATTGCCAAGGACGATAGTGTGCCATTATGTCTTAGATAGAAAATTCAACTGTGCATATAATAGAATAATAAAGTAGTTGCAGGCATTGTGATAATAACCGTTCATAAAATCAACTGCATAATGAAGACGAAATACGCTTTGGCTAGCAGATTCCTCTGCACGTTTGATTTCTCTTTAATGGTGTCCAACCCAAGTATTGAAAGAGAAAGGCTAATTAAGGCATTTGAACGTTAAGCAGACGCTCACTTGTACTTTGCAAATAAAACAAGCGACAGATGAGATACAAACAGTCAATCTTTGGTTTTGAGACTTCAATGACGATGAAGTGACTAAAGCCAAACAATAGAGTGGCATTTGATGCCTATGGCCAGCAACAAAGATCTTCTCATGAAGAGAATGTAGATTGCAATGCTTAGTTTTGTTTGCTATTGACACAAGTCATGTCAAAATATATGACCGCATAGACTCCAATAAATGTTTTGCTTAACATATCGAAACCTCTACTTTCACTTTATGTGTAAGCATTGTCAACGTTGTTTGTATTGCAATGATGGTTGTGCGTCCAGTCAGGGACGGTAACTGTTAAATTAATAATAATAAAAACTTGACTGGAATACGTTACAAACCAGATATACTCATCAATTACTGTCAGTCTTCAAGGTGTTTTTGTACTCTTTCCCTTTCCAAGTGCTTACATTTCTCCTCCTCTCGACCTACTCACTCCCTTTTTGCTATATTGTATCTCATTTTTCTTGACCTGTCAATACTCATTTCGCAATATATGCATCTTTATTTGCCTGATCACATCCTTCTGATCGTAATGCACCCTCCCATCTTTAGCGGCCTTTTGATACCCTTCCTATTTCAATGCGTCCCATCCAATTAGAATGGAAAGAGGCAGTGAAGATGATAAATGCAAATAGCTATTGTCTACATTATGACCCATCACTAAATATCTGCCAACAGACGGGACCGAGCTTCTCTATGACTCTATAATGGGCAAGAAAAAGCGCTCTACTTTATCATTACTACTTAAAAGTAAATTTGAAGAGCACCCATCAACTTTCGTCTCAAATGAAATTCTCACAAGAAGACAAAGGTCAAGGATCAAGACACATTAGTAACGTTCCAACTGCCAACCAGCAGTTTCCCTCAAGAAGTAATCGCTGCAACGCAGACTGAGCTTGATAATATGATGCCGAAACTAGTTCACAAAAAAAAAGAGCAGCCCTTTTGTTGTATTATCCGGTAGAAATCAACTGTATTTTATTGCGTGTTAAAATAAAACTGAAGATCCTGGATTTAAGTATAAAAAAAAAGAAGAGTATTTATACACATTTGCTTTAGCTCGGAGCGTTAGTCATGATAGAGAGTAATAGGTGGTGCTATGGCGGTTTCTGGCAAATGTTGTTGATGTTTTGATTTAAGTAGTAATCAACGCAAGAGCACTGGCCATAAGGGTCGATTTCAGTAATCTTGATGGGCTTGGATGAGCTATCGTCATAGCGAAATTTAATGTAACATTGACGGTTTAAGGTGTGATGTTTGTTATTGAGGCGTGTAGACCTTTATCTAGGATACTGTGAAGCTATGGCAGCAGCATTGGAGGCTCGCGCTGCTGCGGGCCTTGCTTTGGCTTATATCACGAAATTAATAGTAGCTAAAACCTTTAAATGTCTCTTTTATGTAGTAGTACTTTTTGATTCGCAATATCCTGTTTAATAGCTTTCTTTTTTTTTTTGAAGGTTTTTATTACTTGCTCCGCGTAGGTTATTGTAGTATGACAATAATCAAGCGGCGGGCGCAATTATCTGTGATATTATAATATATTTAAAACAATGATACTAGGTACTACTGAAAGAAGGTAAACTATAGGCTGGCATGGATGAGATCCTCGTCAATCATCATCTTTTGGATGTCGAGTCGGGTACTATTCAGCACTGCGGCGGGAGCGAAGGGATGTTTAATAGCTTTCGAAAATGTTGTTTTCTGCCAAAATTGTTTAAACTCCGATGCTCATTTTTTGTTTCCATTCGTTAATTCAGATTACAAATCGGTCTGTTTGATCTATTTTGCAGAATATGACTATATAGAGTGTGCTGATAACCCAGGGCTTTCCTAAGCTTCCTTGGAGTACTTTTCAAGGCACATCCAATGGTGCAGAGAAAATCAGGTGCTTTTAATAAGCCCATTGAGCAATTCTGGAAAACAGTGATTGTGGCTTTTGGCCAAAATGTCAGAATTTTACATATGAAGGTCTCGCAAACAAAGTTTCAGGGGATGCTTTGGATGAAGAGAAATCTTTTGATTCAATATATACCTTAGTACAAGTCTTCATTTTTGCGTTTAAAAACACGATCGTTTGATTTTCGACAAAAAGTATGAGGGGTACCTCATGCTTTTTGATGGATTTTTGATGATGTTTTTTTTTGTCCCCAAAAAGTTGAGCGAAGGTGTC
>DF836532.1:28718-40475 GCA_000950595.1 Mucor ambiguus
CGAGTTAGTGTTTGATGAAGGCAATTGTTTGGTGCTATTCTGAAGGTCTAAAATAGCTTTTAACGTGATAAATCAGGTCTCAAATGTATCCAAATTTCGCTGTATTTTGCAGTTGGAGTTAAGGCAACATCATCTGATCAATAACCTCTTGCTCGGCATGACCATTAATGACTTTAGCTTCAACTGCATTAGCAATGCTATTGTCATCAGCTTTACTTTCAACGGCACCACCTTCATTTTTGTCTTCAAAAGAGACATTTGTAGCAATGTTGAGTGGCATATTTACATGACCGAGTATTTTTATTGTTGTCTTGATCGCTACCCCTTGCCTCTCAATTTTGTTTCTCTTTGCATCATGAACAATTTTTAAATTCCACATAATTTTATTCCTATGCCCCGAAATCATTAATTGAAAACTTATAAATCGTATTCATCATCTGAATCGTCATATTGTCTACGATTATACTAGCATAAAGGGGTTAGCAGACACCCAGAACTAGTGCTCAGATCAGCCACTTACGACAATACGGGTTTGAGTAGAGCTGGAATCTTGTTGATTGATTTGACCCAAAAGATCAATCAATTGCTTCTCGGTTACTTTGCTTCTCAACTGATTAGATTGTGCCATTCTGATCAAGAGATCCTCAACTGCACGAGCCTTGTCAGCTTTGACCATTTGAATACGACCCACTATGTTGGAACGTCAATACACACACATGCCATTGACTTTGTGTCTTGATTGTATACACATACATCTTTCGCGAGCAGAATTGTCCAAAATTTGATACAACTATGCCCCAGTCATCAATATTGCCATTTCGTCCGTCATTT
This sequence comes from Mucor ambiguus, assembly GCA_000950595.1. NCBI lineage: Eukaryota > Fungi > Mucoromycota > Mucoromycetes > Mucorales > Mucoraceae > Mucor > Mucor ambiguus. Next base: position 29,550 of record DF836532.1, read on the forward strand.
GCACTGTTCCCATCTTACCATGTTACGACGCATCTCCTCCATTTGTCTATCGCCTCGTTAGCCATACTTGCCATATACCTACGCACTCAAAAACATTTACCCTTTCTTTTCAGCATCTTCTTTTGATCCACCAGCAGCACCGCCCATGCCAGCAGGAGCACCAGAGAAACCACCAGCACCCTTTAAACGAGAACGCTTTTAACACTACAACCAAATAACATTTTGCAATGTAAAGTTCCAACCTGTGATGGTCCTCCACTCTTTCCTTGCAACTCGGCCAAACGTCTGGCTCTAATGGCTTGAAGCTCGTCGTCTTCCATGTTGTATAATGTGTTCTTTTATAAAGAGTGTTGTGGAAACAAAAAGAAAAAAAAAAAACGATTGAAGACAGGAGACACTTCATCTTTTCACATTTGATTGAAACCCAGTGATTCACCACACACACACATATACACCTCTTGGCTGCTTAAACAGGTTCTTTCTTCCTTTCTTTCTTTACCGTCAAAGAAGGATGTATTCATACCCTGCCGAGTATCTGCTTCATCCTGTGCCTGTACTGGCTATCTACGGTCTTTCATCCACATCCAATACACCAAACGATGCAAGGCTGGTCGATGTGGACGAACTTGCAGCAAACTCTACTGAAAAGTCATCTTCCGTCAATGCATCACCACCCTCCACACGCTCTGGTTTAGCCAGCTTACTACTATCCTTATTCACGAGCAAGTCTGACTACACCTTGTATGAAGCCTCTCGCTACGTGTCTAGCAATCAGATACCACCACCTTTTCGAGTCATTACCGTCTCCAAGGTACAAGGTACCTGTTAGTGAAAACGTGTATCATTTTACTCATATCAACACATAGGACTATGTATTACCGCAAAAACCACCACCAGCAGCGCCTAATCTACCACCACCTCATTCGCATCTTTCTCCATTGTCGCATGATTCACCCTTATATCCAGACGGCGTCATGACACCATTATGGATTAAAAAGCACCTGTACTCGCCTAGTGTTGTGGTTGGCTTTTACGACTTGTGGGATTGGCAAACAGAATCTAGCAATCCTCCTCGGGCTCAGCGTGAAACAGGCCCTCTAGCTTCTCAGGTACTCATTGACCCCACTGAACGAGAGCACGACACAAATCTAGCGATTGAAATCAATGCGAGACGCAAGTACTTTCAAGAGAAAGGCATAAAGTTTGCAGCAGTAATTGTGTTCAAGCAACGCTATACTGGTAACTTTTTATCGCTGCAATAGGACAGCATGTATTGAATGGCAGTGACTAAACAGTACCTTTGGCTAGATCAATCGATTGATGAAAGACTGTCAGCTATTCGAAAGCAATGTGGATTAGATGCCAGAAGTTCATTCTTCACGATTGCACCTGGATCAGCTAACGAGATTCAAGAATTTGTCAACAGGTAAAACGTGAGTAAGAGAGTGGTTGAAATCAGAGTGTTGACTCTCTATCTTAGTCTTTATCGAGCACTGTACGAACCAGCCCTTCAATTCTACAGCAACCGTCTCAAGAAGATTCGCAAGAAAAAGTCGAAACTACCCTCTCCTTCTCAAATGCCTCGCACCACACCTGACTTATCATCGACAGAACCACAGCCGTTATCAATCGTAGGGTGGATACTGCGATACGACATCAAAGCAGCGTTTTTCCACGAGACCAAGCAAGAGATAGACGGTGCATTAAAGTCGTATGAGGCAGCATATGGCATCATTGTAGAGATGCTTGCACCCACGTCCTCCATCACAATGGGCCATGTTAATTTGACAGTGCATGCCAAGCGATGGAAAGAAGCTCGAACGCTGGCGGACTGTATCAATGTCAAGATTTGCAAATTTCATCTTTTTATGGACGATCCAACAGCAGCATTGAGTCAGTTGAATGGCCATTTGCACATGTTTCAATCGTATTCACCTACATGGGGCATGGGAGAGCATACATTTGAGTATTGGGCATGGCTGTCCAAGCAGTAAGTAGCAATCTTGCAGTACATGGCTCAAAGTGAAGAAACTCACCAAGAATGATATAGGTATCGCATTTTCGCAGATATCATTGACGCAGCGATTCAAGCAGGATATAAAGTGCCATTACCAACAGCCTACCTCACATCGTCTGTAGGTGGAGCAACACCCAACAGCCCCATTCTCGGAAGTACAGGCGGAGGAATCACCAGCACCAGTGGATGCAATCCTGGAGCCATTCTTCAGCATCCTGGATTTTATTACCATCTAGCAGCCATGTGCTGTGCAGAGCGTAGACGACGATTCTTAGAAATTGAACGATCAGACGCCAACTCAGACACCAACCCAGTGCTTCAAACTGAGAAGCTAGTGGATCACTCGAGCTTGACCATTGAACTACTGACAAAGAGTTACGAACAGTTCAAGAGATACCGTAATGGGCGCATGACACTGTACTTGGCAGCCGAGATTGCTGGCACCTACTACGAAACCGGTAAATTTGAGATGGCCATCAAGTTTTTCGAGAGGATTGGCAAGACCTACCGCAAAGAAAAGTGGCATATGGTGCTCACCTCGATTCTGAGATGGTCATTGCGTTGCGCCAAAGAGTTGGGGTCTTGGGAGAGAGCTGTCGAGTGTCTGGTGGAGCTCATGTCGGATGATTTACCTATGGCTGACAACAAGCGAAACGACGTTCAAAAGGAATTGTTTGATATTCTCAACGTGCATCCAGCAGCCACTGCAGAGAAACATGCACCGCTTGTCATCCATATGGACCAAATCAATGCATTCCTCGCCTGTCAGGTGCAAATTAAGAAACAGACAAACTTTGTGGGTGCGCCCGTGGATTACCAAATCATTGTCAAGACCAACAAAAAGTCGCCTCCTATGCCATTCCGCTTCAATGCCGTCAAAGTGTTGTTTAATAACCCACAGTACAATGTCATTTTGAAAGATGCGGGTGCTGAGCACGAGCCAAACGCTGTCGAATTGATTGACTTTTCAAAAGATTTGAGCAAAGAAACAGACGAGGGCGACTACAAGGACTGGTACACTGCTACGGTCGATTTGCAGGTGTTCAAGGGACAGATCAAGGCATTGCAAGGATCTGTGATTCCCCAAGACTGTGGTGAACTCAGAATATTGGATGTTTGCTTTGATATTATCACTCCTCAATGGCAAGTGGAATTGAAATACGCTCTGGATAAAATGGCCGAGGAACACCCTGCCTCCAGACGTAAGTGGCTGGAATCGTATGCAGATGGACAGCCCCCCATTTACAAGATTCTTGATGGCCGAGGTCACTTGTCAGCAGCAACGTAAGTAAAAGAGACCCCCCCCCTTTGCTGTAAGTGATGAATTGGCTGATAAGAATGAGTAGTATCATGCAGAAGCCACCCAGCCTCGATTTGAAATTTGAACACGCAGCACCAGCACTCTTGGATGAGTTGTTCAAATTGGATGTGACCATGACCAGCTCGGAGACAGAGACTGTAGAAGCGACACTTGTTGCAGAGATCAAGAATTCAGAGGGCATTGTTCATGAAGATTACATCGCATTCAGTATAGACAACCACGAACACGCTGCCTTGCAAGAAGCAGATGTGGGACAGATTGAGCCTGGAAAGTCGGTTACAAAGTCTGTGTATTTGCATGGTGGCAATGTTACAGGATCCAGATTGATCACTATTACAGTCAAATACTCTATTGTTGGTAAAGACACTTTGCAAGTAGTGGAAAAGATAGACTCCCTTCGTATCCCCTTCATTGCACCGTTTGATGCCAATTATGAATTATGTGCACAGAGCGAAAAACTAAAGAAATCCACTGCCCCTGAATTGGAGAAATCAGAGCGATGGCTCTTGGTAGCTGCTCTTCGCTGCTTTTCTGCTTGGGACTTGGACATTAAGCATGTGCGATTGGAGAAAGATGAGGTAATTGGACTGGCTGATGAGAGAGGAGGCATTTGCTAATGACGGACAACTAGACATCAACTCCCACCAACACTTTGCTCTCGCTGATCTCCAGCATGGACGATTTTGATAATCAAAGTAAGTTGGTGTGTGATGTCATATACATGTACGCGTGCATTAATATGGCATGATAGCATGGAAAACGGGACACATTTACAATGCAAACTATCTCTTTCGGTTGACTACCAGTGATTTAACAGAGGAACAATCGGCTGCGCCTGCTGGTAAGATTGTCATTGAATGGAAGCGATCTGGAGATCAAAATGAACACTACTACAAATCTGTTCTTGGCCTGCCTTCGATTCAATTCCAACAGCAAGGCCTTGTTGTAGTAGCAGGTGAGCAAGCACTGTGATTTATGCCTATAAAAATATCTTAACATGAAGCACTTGTAGATGTACCATCTGAAATCTATCTCGGTGAACCCTTCACTATCTCCTATACCGTCTATAACCCCACAGAGTACTTGGCTGAATACAATGCCTCTGTTGAGATCAGTGAAGCCTTTGTCTTTTCTGGCTATAAACAACTCAAGGGCCGTGTATTGCCTCTTTCCAGAGCCGTTTATCATTATACATGCTATCCCCTGTTGGCAGGCAAAGTCAAGCTGCCTCGACTTAAGGTCATGGCATCACAGCAACAAAGCGGAGAAAGAGAAGTGCCCGTAGAAGTAGCAGGCAGTGGCATTTCAATTGCGCTGGACAATGATTTACAGCAAAAGCAAACAGGAAGCCCTTCAGACGTGACGCCCACCACTCTACTGGCATTTGTCAATGCGAAAAGAAGACTGTAGTAGTAGTAATAGTAATAATAATAAATTAGCCTCGGGACATTACAACTGTATTTAGTGAAAATTTAAAATGAACCATCTTTTTTTGCTGCTGCTGCTGCTGCTACTGCTGCTGCTGCCCTTGTTTGTTGATTTCCCTGCACTTTGTTTATTTCTCTCTTATATCACCCTTTTTGCCGTTTGACACCACAAACAGTGTGTTATTCTCTCTCTTTCCTTCTCTTGGTGTTTATTGTTCTATTTGATACAATTTAAAGGTCGGTATTGGAGCAACTCAATACACTTGCACAGCCCGAACTAACCCCAATCCTTGCTTAGAGTGACAGCAACGATGAAATTTGGAGCAGAACTCAATTCAAAAATCAATGAAACGTGGAGAGATTCCTATATCCACTACAACAAGCTCAAGAGCCATCTCAAAGTCCAGCACACACAAGGCGTATGGAGCCCACAAGACGACAAGAACTTTGTCAACCAGATTGAAATGGAACTCAAGAAAGTCTACACATTTGTGCAAGTGCGTCAGAGAGCACTGATCAGCCGCATCGACTACTGCGAGTCTGTGCTGAGAGAATACAAGGAGATCCCAAAGACCAGAGCAACCGCCTATGATTCAGTAGCGGACAGTCTGGCTGAAATCTTGATTGACGTGGATGATTTGGCCAAGTTCCACGAGCTCAATTTGGCAGGCTTCGAGAAGATTGTCAAGAAGCACGACAAATGGACTGGTGGCGACCTCAAATCATACTACTTTGGACGGCTCTTGGATCTGTATCCTCTCGATAAGCAGCGCTTTGATGTCATGATTGTTCGTATTTCTGACATGCACGACTTGTGTCGACTCTACGGCAACCCAAGATCCACTACCAACGCCTACAGCCAAGGTGGAGATCAAACAGCGTTCGAGCGAGCCACCAACAAGTACTGGATCCACCCTGACCACATTACCGAAGTCAAGGCCATCATCCTGCTTCACCTTCCAGTGCACGTCTTTAACCAAAAGAAGCAGTACGAGTCCAAGGATGCTGCTGTATCCAGCGTGTACTATGACAATGAGAACTTTGATTTGTATCAGGGACGTCTTGCAAGGGCCAAAGGTGCTGAAGCTATCCGTATTCGCTGGTATGGTCAAAGCGATGAACTCAACGACGACGTCTACATTGAAAGAAAAACACACCACGCTGCATGGCTCAACGATAAATCTGTCAAGGATAGATTCAGGCTCAAGGAATCCCAAGTCAATGACTTTATCAGTGGTGCTTACTCGGCTGATCGCTTCAAGAGAGACCTAGAAAAGAAGGGAAAAATGGACCAGATTTCCATTGCTGACAATCATTTTGTGGCCAAAGGTATCCAAGACTCTGTCAAGACCAAGCAACTCAAGCCCATGTGTCGCGTATTCTACAACAGAACAGCATTTCAGTTGCCTGGGGATCAGCGCTTGAGAATCAGTTTAGACTCCAACTTGACCTTTATCAAAGAAGATCACATGGACGGCAAGCAGAGAAGAGCCATGCCTAACGGAAGCCACAACTGGAGAAGACCTGACGTCGGCATTGATCATCCCTTCCGCCATGTCAATGATGCTGATATCTTGCGATTCCCCTATGCCATTTTAGAGACCAAGATTCAGAGCCATCTAGGTCAAGAGGCTCCTGTTTGGTTGACTTCCTTGTTGAACAGCCATTTGGTGTACGAAGTGCCTCGGTTCTCCAAGTATATCCACGGTGCTAGCTACTTGTTCAAGGATAGAATACCTGTCATGCCATACTGGTTGGGTCAACTACTGAACGACATCAGAAAGCCTATTACACCCAATGTCGGTCTATCTCGTTCTCAAAGCTTCAAGGCACTATTCAATGGCAAGCATAGGCGATCTCTAGCGTACGATGATTCGATCAAGATCAGCAACGACCCTGGACCAGTGCCACCACCCAAACAACAGCAAAGCACCAACAAAAAGATCAGTTTAGAGTTTGCTGTGGATGATGAAGCCAGAATGGCCAACAAATTATCTCGCAAGGGACAGTCGACCACTGTGCCACACTTATCTATCAACTTCTCCAGCAACCCAATGCAAGAAACAACTGCTACTGCTACTGCCACTACTCCTGGTCGAGATTTGATTTCTAGATTCTGGGCAAACAATACATTCTCGGACGAAAAGAAAAAGGAGGACAGTAGATCACTGCCAATGACGCCAGCAAGCGCTTTGATGGAACGAGGTACGCCTGGAGGAAAACGAAAGAAGGGGGCATTGATCAAAAAGTTGGATCCCAAGGCGTTCTTTGCCAATGAGCGTACCTTTATCGCTTGGCTGCAATTCTGTGCCTTGCTGTTGACTGTATCTTTGAATCTACTGAATACGGGTGATAGAATCTCGCGGGTAGTAGGCGCATGCTTCATTGTATTTTCGTCCATCATCTCCATGTAAGTTAGCGGCTGTTGTTTGTATAGGATGAGCATGTATAGACTCACTCTTTCATCACTTCTAGCTATGCTTTGGTGCGATTCCAGCTGAGAGCTTATCAAATGAGAACTGGACGAGGCATGGTCAATATGGAAGACATCTACGGTCCAGTTTTACTCTGTGTGTTGCTCGTCACTGCACTAGGCATCAACTTTTACCTTCGAGCCCCTCTTTTATTCACCTCATCAGAAAGCCAACAATTAAATATTATCGAGCCTTCTGACTAAGCATAACCCTCAATTTATATTACTACTACTACTATTATTATTATTTATTTATCATTAAAAACTATTCTAATGTCTCTTCGAACGATATAAAATAAAATCCACAAAGTTGATGGGTTTTACTTCTATCTATGTGTCCATCTAACATCATGAAATTTGGAAACTATTTGAAAGAACACATACAAAGTCCTTGGAGACTAGAATACATTCAGTACGATTTGCTCAAGATGGACTTAAAGAACAGGCAGCTCGATCACGAATGGAATCAGCAAGATGAACAGGCATTCGTTCAGCTTTTTTCAAATGAAAAGAACAAAGTTGTGCAATTTATCCATAACTTTAGTCAGCAGCTCGTATCTCGCATCAAATACAGTCAACATTTACTGCAAAATGCTCGGAAAAATAATGTAGCCATACCACAAGACATGCGTTTCAGTCAACTTCCATCAGTCAAAGACTCTACTGCAGATTTCCTCAATACTCTGGACGATACTCTGATTGAAATCCTGTTTGATATCCACGATTTCTCGGGTTTCATTCGTTTGAATAATATTGGATTTGAAAAGATTTTGAAAAAGCACAAAAAGTGGACAAATATTGATCATCAGACTGGAGACAACGTATTAGACTACCACCATGACATTGCATCGCTGGAAATCAACCACAACCACTCGTTTTACAAGCAAGTATCAGCACTCAGGTACGAATGTCGCCATGACACCTACAAAGCCAGCCAATTGCCTTGCAAACAGCATGATATTCCTTTGGTTGTGCCTGAAAGACGGTCTAAAAAGTACTGGATACATCAAGATCACATCTCTGAGGTTACAGCCATTCTTTCCATGTACAGCTATATTATACCCAAGTCAGCCGCTAGCAGCAGCGATAGCTCCTCCATGTCCAATTTGTATTTTGATAACGGCTATATGGATATATACAGTGACAGAGTAGACGAAAAGGAAAACACCCAAGTTGTAAAGTGCAAAAGGTAGCATTAAAATGTGTAGTGCTATTTCATCATCAGCTTATATTTTTTTTCTCTTTTAAGGTATGGGTCGTTTTCAAACGACTCCCTGTATTACTTTGAAGATGAGATCCACAACAGCTTCTACTCGGGTGACATATCAAGCAAATCGAGATTCAAAATTGGCCCCAAGGACATGGACGATTTCTGCCAAGGAAAATATTTGGTGCCAGATATAACAGATGACGATATACTGGATGAAAAAGAGGCTATGAAACTAAAGTACGACAATCCAGGGGCACTCGCAAAAGCAACTCAAAGTGGCATACATTCTCGGTCATTGAAGCCATTATTACAATGCAATTATAATCGATTGACATTTGAACTGCCAAATAATGATGACAAGTTGGTCATCACGTTGGACACAAACATTGTTTTTCACCAGCAATACCGCATACAAGACTTTACTGCACCATTTACGGAAAGTCAAGGCAAAAACTTTCCGTATGCTATCCTAGAGGTCAAACTATCGACAGACAGCAGGATGGATGATCCTTCTCATTACTGGTTGAATGCATTCACGCAAAAGAGCAAACTCTTGCATGAAGTTCCCAAGTTTTCCAAATACTTGCAAGGCGTGTATCAGGTATTCGCGAATCAGGAGAGCTTTATTTCTCAAGACAACGTTCCAAGCTGGCTAGGTTTCTACCAAAAGGGCATCACAGCATCTGTGCAGTATCAAGGTCTATCGCGTTCGAGAAGTCTGCGTCCACTTTTGAACGGGAAAAAAGTGCGTTCCATTATACCGTACACCAATGCACAAAGTAGAGCAAGCTCATATGACCCCTCTTCTCAAAAGTACCATGACAGTTCCGTGCGATCAAGTCGATCCAACAGCGAATATATCTCGCTATCTTTGAATATACCCTCTAATGATGCAAATCTAGCTCGCAGCGCTATTGTTGTGCAAAACAAAAATCCCAAAATTGTACTTGACATGAATGAAAAAACTGAAATGCATTCACCTGCCATGGATAACAGTGCCAAATCATCAAGTTCTTTTTCACGACAGGGAGATTGGATCAGTAATACTGCTAGCAACAACAGCAGCTCTGGCAACCTTATCTTGGATCAAGATGGGTACCCCATTATCTACAAGAACCAGCCTCAGCACCATCACCATGGTCAAGCTTTCTTTTACAACAAAACGAGTAGTAAAAATGATATCGAAACTGGCCTCAAGACTCAAAAGAAACCGAAAAGCAAAAAGGATGGTAAAAAATCAATCAAACTCGAACCCAAAGTCTTTTTTGCAAATGAAAGAACGTTCATCTCCTGGCTCCAATTTTGCGCCCTGCTATTGACAGTAGCCTTGAACTTGCTTAATTTTGGTGACAAGATCTCTAGGGTTTGTGGAGGTATATTTTTGTTTATTTCAATGCTGTTAGCTTTGTATGCCCTTGCAAGATTCCAATACAGAGCATGGCAGTTGAGAAGTCCAAGTCAAACGGGTCGATTTGATGATCTCTATGGACCCGCCGTGCTTTGTTTCTTGATTGTGGCCGCACTTGTAATCAACTTTTGGCTGCGATTTAGATATCTTCCAGATTCAGATGACACGAGCTCCTATTTGCAGACTCCAGCAAATACGACATTATAATTAGCCTTGTATCATTTATAGAGCTTTGGGTTGTAATAAAATGAATTAGTTTGTAAAGTAGAATGCAAGATGTCGAACATAATTATGAATGAGTCTGAGGGTAACAAGTGCACCTTAATTAATAGAGCGCGAAAACTGTATAGACAAGCAGAAAACCAGAGCTTGCTAATTGAGGCATCACAAACTTACGGTTATTTCTCCAGTGAAGGATATCAAATGAGCGAAAAAAAATGTAGGAAAATTAAAGAGAGAGAAAAAAGATGAAATCTAATAAATATTGAGCCATAAATCAACGGATAGAGTTAGCTGAAATTTCAAATGTACGATTCAATTGATTATAATTTGCTTCAATCTGCTGTTTCTTGCAAAATTGGCTAAAAAATTAGATTAATGACAGATGAAGCCTGTAAAGTGCTTTGCGTAGCTATGAAGGCACGTTAGTCGCCCTGAAACTTGATTAGAAATACTGTATATGGTAGCGTTCAAATTATATTGAATCTAAGCAATATAATATATCGTTGAGTTACAAATTGAGAGTTAAGTAGATTGTTTTATAGAGAAAAGATGAAATATAAAAAGAGCTTAAACGAATCGATTTATATAATGAGTACCAGGTTTATAGTTATCCAACTTGGAGAGAATGAACAAAATAAACAAATAAAGATAGAGAATGATAAAAAGTAAGGAGATGAAATACAATAAATCAGGAACCAAATGTATAAATGTCAGATTCAAGGGATCTCTTAGAAGAATAAATTCAATAAAGTATAAAGCTTACAAGAGTTTACAAATTTGAGTTTTGTTTTATTTATGTGTTTTTTACAAGCGATTTGCTTGGTTTTGCTAATTCCATTCCAGTCAGT
>DF836531.1:13858-36187 GCA_000950595.1 Mucor ambiguus
CATTGCTCATGTATAAATAAACATTTTCCATTAGTATAATCGTGATATCAAGCTAATAAATTCCAGATCATCTCATTTACATATATCCAGTTGAGGCTATAGTCATAGGATGATCTCTCTTATTCAACTTACAAGTTAGTTCTGGTATGAAGATGTTTTGAAATGAGACAGACATGGTAGTGGTGGGAATCGCATCACTTGTTTCAGTCGTTGTGGAGACAGGCGGAGGAAGAGGGGAAGTCTCCTCAACAAGTGATGGATCAAATGGATCAAACTAGATTGAAGTGATATTAGGCGCTGCATTTTCGGTAGTTGGGCTTCGAGTAAATGTTTTCTCTGGTTTGGTGGGTCTTCCTCTTCTCATGGGTGTAATGGTCGGCAATTCCAAATATTATGATTCTATCACCAACATCATATTATTCAACTGGATCGCGTTTACTATCCGAAACTTGCTGTTGGTTAGCATGAGAAATTGAAGAAGGTACATAGAGAAAAGGCAACAACGCGTTTTCAAGGCAGATAAAAGCCAGGTTAATGTGGTCACTTCACCATTCGGAATACACATAGGCAAGAATGATGTGAGATGTGTTTTCAACTGTAGCGCATCGCACTCTAGCCTAGAGTCTATTCAGATGTTAGGCCGTGGCGGTCGTGATGGCCAAAATTAGCTTGCTTTGACATTTTCAAGTGAAGCAGACATGGGAAATGACTCAACGAATGAAAACAGCTACTGTGAAAATAAACTGCAGCATGCGATTGCTTATGATCAAGCCAAATACATCGTTGTACTCAAGGTAATACATGTAATAATCTGCTCTACCCAAATCATTCACACTAAACGCTTGAAATATAGAATACCAAAGGATGTCATCGCTTTGGTTTTACTTTACTCGTAGATCAGGCACCAGAGGGCTGCTATGGTGAAGATTTAAATGCACCGTGTGATGTGCGCTTGCTCCAAATGTGTGATTACTCCAAATGTACGTATAGTATGTATATCGTTGTGTATGTGTCTAATGCCCCACCTGTGCATTAGACGCGGCCCTATTTGTATCACTGATGCCATTACGGCCACAGCAATGTCAAACATACTGCAAACCATAAAATCATTACACTTCACAAATTATACAAGCGTATCCTTGCTCAGTAGAACCTTACAAGTGCAAGAAACATAAAATTTAAGCAAAGATCACATCAAATCATAAGTTTGACATGAAACTGGAGTCAGCTGTTACCAATCCAGTAATGATGGCATGTTCAGGACACTAGATCCAATCTATTGTCCCTATCACCCTGACCAACCCATCTAATACCTTATCCTCATATCACTTCCCTCAGTTCGAATAGTATATAAACCCTTTTCTCAATGTAATAAACGATATTCTTTACTTGATTAATTTTCACACTTTTTAACCAATAATTTATTTCTGATAAATCAGCCGAGATCATAAAATGCAGTGTTCCTACCGTAGACTTCGATGGTGTTGATGTGGATACAGTTGCCATTGCCATCTCACATCAAGGTTGCGTCGATGAAGGGGTTCAAGGCATATTGCTTCATTGGAGGGTGCTCATCTCAGCAGCAGTTGAGATGTTCGCACATGTTTTCTGACAATTCAATATAACTTTTCTTCTTGAGATAATTTGTGAATTTGCTGTTTAAAATAGTCGATCCAAAAGAATATGTTGTATTGCTTGTTGTTTTCATTCTTTTTGATGGAAATTGTGGCGTGTCCTCCTCTTGTTGGTGCTCTTTTTGTTTTGCAAAGGAAACCTCGTGGCCATTAAGGCTGCTTACAAGCTCGTCAACGTCGCAGACATTGATTTCTTGTCCAGAAGAACTCATTGTAATGGCAATTGATACCATATTCAGATCATCAAGGATAGATGCTGCAGTAGTAGTTTTGTTGTAGGCCTTGTTTGATTCAAAGACTTTGTCATTGAATCATTGTAGGTTCTCTGCTCTTGGACTTCGATTGTAGCTAATTTGGCTTTTTTGTTAATTAATGTGTCTTGTGTCTTGTCTTGGAACAGGGCTAGCATTAAAGACTATTTGGAATGCTGTACACCACGCACCAGTGTCGCTATAATAAGTCAAGTAAAACGTTTCCATTTCTGATTCTGATATAGCAGGCAATGCTGTATACTCCATTTAACGCGACAAAGAGGGACTAAATCAATTGAAAAAAAGAAGATGGTTGATGCAACAAAACCTACTTTGCAAAACAAAAAGCTAAAGTGTGGCTTTTTTTTTAGTCATATATCATCAAATTATAGAATGAACAAAAGATAAACCTGTTTTCGCCCAAACCTTACAACAATCAAGACTTTAGGGCTAAAAAATCATTGGAATCATGAATCTAATGCCCATTCCGTACCTTAATTGAAAGGGAGGCAGTATTTTATTAAACATTGTGCTCATCGCTCATTGTCATGGGGAAAAAGGAGCTGCCAGTAATCTATTTCAAATGATAGATTGAGCGGACAAATTCTACTATGACAAGGTGAAAAATGGGTTATGAAAAGATGATCTCGTTGTAATAAGCAGCATTTCAAGTATGAATACTCAACCCCAGTGTAATAAGGTTTAATTTATCAAAAGTGTAAAGTAATCTTTTGGTATGAATACTCTCTGGCGAATAAGGATTTGGTTTAAACTATCAGTAGCCTTTCCAAGACATCAGGGGCAATACTGCTCCTTCTGATGGACGTCTCATTATCTTTGGTGGTGATTTCCATGAGGTACTTCCTATCATTCGAGACGACCATTGTCAGCTAATGCTTGGATCAAGTCAGCTTTTGGCGTCAAGTGCAATCGATAAGGCTAACGGAAACATAAGCGTCCATCAAGCTCTTCAATCGAATAAAGACAGCCTTGCTGATAAACTGCTAATTACCTCCTTAAATTTGGCCAAGTTGCTGCTTCCACCTTGACATTACCTCAGGATATGCCGTCAAGCTTAATTCCAATCCCTACATCAATGCTTATTCCAGGCGACAACTTAATGGACTTGATCAGGAGCATCTTTTATGACATTGCGTCTATTTTTGTAAATCCAAAAGACTTTGAGGAAAGAGCAATCTTGATATATATATATATGTATATATATAAAAGACGGGAAAGCCATCAATAATTTACTTTTGACTTGTTTACGAATAAAAGGCGTTAATCCTAAGAATCAAGTTTATCACGTCGGCTACTGAAGTACTGTGCCCTTTTGATTTGCAATGAACCCAATTTCCCTATGTCTCTTATTTGGAATGACAATGAACGAGACACAAGGCCAAACTCTGGGTTTCGTTGATTTATACCTGCTCTGCCGTGTTTTTGGTCGTGGTCAGTTGTATGTAGCTTTGTCCCGTACCCGAACACCCAGATCATTGAAGCTAATGATTCCGTCCAATATCTAAGATATAGAAAGCCGAAAAGACAGATTCACCAACAATACCGATTTTCGTAAAGTCTTTCAACGACTCTAATAAACTCTAAATTTGACCAAATTGTGTTGTTTACATTTCAAGCCGCAATCAAGAATCGGATGCTGTATGCAAAGAAGAAACAATATAGCTTCAGCGTTTATTATACATGGTGAATTTTTGCTTTTGCTATTACAAGACGTAATCTTCATCATCGCTTGACAGATCATAATCGTGTTCTTTTTTAAAATAAAAATGTCAATTGAGGCAAATTTCAACAATTCGGGTTGCTTCTACTTACGATCCTCAAATTCATCACTGTCCTCCTCTTCGGGGTAATCATTTTGATAATAGTCCTCGGCTGCAATAAAGCGAGAATCAATATTAGACATGATTCAATTGCTACATGTTCTAGCTGTTTACCATTAGAATCTTCATCCACATTGTCTCCAAGCTCGCTATCCGTATCATCATCCAAATACTCGGATTGCTCGTCAAACCAAACCAGTGAACCGATATTCATAGAGTTCATGCCTTGCTCAAGATTTTCATCGTCTCTATAATAAACATCGTACACATAGTCGTCTTCTTTTTCTTCTTCCTTTTCTTGCACTATCCTGTTTTGATGAGTAACATGCATTCGGTTCCATCAACCCCCATGACTTACGTGTCAGGTACTCCTTCACCATGGGGATAAAGTTGCACATTATATCATCAGGATCTTCAATGTCATCATCCACAAACAATCTACAAAGTCAACTGCATGTCAGATTTCGATAGACTCGAAGCCATATCCCATATACTTTACTTTGCTTGCTTTGAAGTGTCCTCGTCTTTGACAGCTTCATACATTTGAAACAAGTCCTTTGCTGCTTTTTCAGAGGAGCTTTGTACACTACATGCTCGCATGAGACTCCACACGTCGTATTGCTCTGATATATGCCTTACACTGGAGGAGTATCCTCATCCACTTTGGATCTATTTTGCTGAATAACTCTATATCTTGCTTTGTGTGATGCATCCTGATGTTGGATTCGTGTCACTACAAATACTAGTCGAAAATGACGTTATGGAATACAAACCTTTTGTTCTTTGACGAGACGATCCTTTCGATCCTCAATTGAAGTGGGTGTCTGTGGCCTACTTGTGCCCGGCTGAATACGTCTTGAAATACGATCCTAGTCAACAAACGATAAGCATATGTATCGAACATCTGCTGGATTGAACTGGTGGTCTACCTTGAGTTTCTTTGCCTCATCCAAATTTGAAAAACTTTTCTGCTCGACAGTTTCGGCTAGACGAAATAAGGTAGGAAGAGCAGTAGCAGATACTAAAAAAACAAAACAAACAATGGATGACTTTAGTATACAAAATGTTCAATCAGTGTGTGTGAGGTTCAAGTGATTACCACTCAGAGCGTTCTTCTGCTTGTCGTTGCTCTTCTTTATGCGTTTCTCGTTTTCTTGATGAACGACTAGATGTATTTATGCAACATGTTATTGCAAAAAAACTCGGGTTGAAAAGCAACATTTTTACATACGCAATGCATCTAGAGGCTCCTCCGTTCTTTTACGCTTAATGCGCAGGATGGTGAGCTGTTCTCCTTTGGTATTATTGAGTGTTTTACTTGACATGTGCGATAGTAATTGAAACAAAAAAAAAAAACAAAAAAAGAAAGAGCAATGTCAATGAGGATCAAAGATCTGCCAACTCCGTTTTATCAAGAAAACTTTGCGGGTAAAATGCCAGAATGTGATGTCACCATAGGAATTGTTTATTCCTATAAAAAGCCTTGGTTGGATATAATAAAGCCTTCTTATTTTCTTTCTCTCTGTATTCATTCTAGACTGAATTGTGTCATGTCAGACAGGCAGAAAGCGTCTAATCCCACAGCTCCTATAGCATGGATGAGTCAGGCATATGAAACAACTTCGTCAACACCTTCCTCTCCTATCAGCCATGATGGACAATCTCAGCCGGTCAAACCAGTTGCTTCGCCTTCCTATACGAGTATGAACCCAAGTACTACCATGAATTCGATTGAAAGGTAATACATGAAAGTGTTACAGCACCTGTCATTTATTGAATGCTGTTGTTGTAGCTTTGATCGCCCTGAATCACCTACTCTCCCACCAGAGCAAGGCATCCCATCAAATGACATGGTGCCAGCAACAATAGCACTGAATTCCATGCCAAACTCGCCTACACGATACGATTACATTGACACATCAATGCCGCCACCTCCTCCTCCCAACAGTAAAAAACCAACAGCATGATGGTGTATTTATTCCTTAGAGTTAACCGTTCCTTCTCTCTAATAGTGCCTTATCCACATTCCTCTTCAGTGAGTCGATTACGTCAAGATGTGCCGCTTTCAACGGTGCCAAGTAGACAGCGTTATGATTTAAACAGCCATCAAATAATCCATACATCATCCAATAATACCAATTCAACTAATTCGACATCTATCAGTACCAATACGAATAGCAACACTAATAACTATAATACTTCTAATCAGCAAAATCTTCAGCATAGCCATCATCATCATCACCACAAAGTGTCCAAACGACCTATCCATATGTCAGATCATATGGCAGCAGCGATTGAATTGAGCGTCAGTCCGAATGTACTACCGGCTCCAGCTGCTGGCATGTATTGGTCACGTGCCTTAACCTACGGTCGATGTCCTTCTCGACCTCTGCGAGCACATTCATCCAATCTTATAGGTGAATACTTGTATGTGTTTGGTGGATGTGACATGAAGACATGTTTCAATACGCTGTATGTGCTGGATATGGGTAAGTTGGCTTGGGTTTGGAGTGGATCCACATACTAAATTAGACACTGTAGATACATTGACTTGGTCAAAACCTCGCACATTTGGCCAAACACCACCACCTTGTCGAGCGCATTCATGCACAACGGTAGAGCGAGATATTGGAGGCGGCAAAAAATCGTACAGTTTATATGTATTTGGCGGAGGAGATGGGCCCAACTATTTCAACGATCTCTATGTATTGAATGTGGATACGTTGACATGGTCAAAGCCAAAGACAGAGGGACAAGCACCGTCCCCAAGACGAGCTCATACAACATGTATATGGAATCAAAAAATCATCATTGTAGGTGGTGGCGATGGTGCGCGTGCGCTGGCGGACGTGCATATGCTAGATGTCTCTGATCCAAATCTACCCAAATGGTCGCTACTCAATCCAGAAGGGAACCCGCCCATTGCACGAGGATATCATACGAGCAACCTAGTCAAAGACAAACTGATAGTCTATGGTGGCAGTGATGGCCACGAGTGCTTTAGTGATGTCTATGTATTGGATCTAGGTAAGAAGTGGCATTGTTTGGTAGTGTATTATACTGTTGGCTAACCAAAGTGTGCTTGATGTAGTGACTAACCGTTGGAGCCAAATCGATCTGGACCGTGCTGTACCTCGATTAGCCCATTCTGCAACGCAAGTCGGATCTTATGTCTTTATCATTGGTGGCCATGATGGTAGTAGATATTCCAGTGATGTGCTACTATTGAATTTAGGTGAGTGCAGTAACCAAGGGTCTATTTTATTTCATCTGACATTTGGTACAGTGACTATGAGCTGGGAGACGAGAAAAATCTATGGAGGAGCACCCAGTCCCAGGGGGTACCACACCTCTGTACTGCATGACTCTAGGTTGTACATTTTGGGTGGTTACGATGGTAGAAATGTATTTGACGATGTGTACATGCTGGAATTGAGTGCTTGTGCCTACTTGCCACAAATCACCAACTTTGAAATTGATGTGTAGTAGCATGAAAAATGTGACTATGAGAGACTATTTTTTTTTTTCTTCTGATTGACAATGGTGCCTACATTTTATCTGGCGTTTTATACATTTTTTTTTAGTTTCCCATCTCTATTTAATCAATAAATCTATACACACAAAATGTCAAACAACAGTTCACCTACTGACAGTGATGCCGATGAAAGAGTACTGTATTGCACCCTCCCCTCTCTTGATCGGACCTTGTTGCTTTTGTTGAATCGACTATTGACCATGTTGGTATTAGGATTCTTACATTGAACTCGATTCAGAAACAGAGACAGGCCAACAACAAACTCAAACTGTCAATGTGAGTCAATACAGCCTAAAAAAATATAGAGCACGTACTCAAGCGTTGCACCTAGAAACCTGACACTTCAGATCAAGACTTACTGAGCCAAGCATTGGGTTCAATCAGCCAGCAAAAGAATGAGTCTAAAGAACAGGTAAATAGCACAGAAAGCAAGCATCTAGGTGCTGTATTTTTTAACTGGTTAACTCTAGTTTTATCGTGCCTCGTACAAGATTTTTGCTGAATTACGAAAACTACTCGAGTCGAATCCATCCAAGCTATCACCCGATGCAATGATGGAAGACAGAGATGTCATTGTTACTTTATCCCAGTTTGCTGAAATGACACACGACTATGCAGAGGCAGAAAAGTACACACGCATATGGGATTTATGTCAGAGGCTCTACTTTCCTATGGAGAACACACATCTGCTTTGCTCAGTGAGAGACTGGCTCAACGACTACGAGCCTTTACCCAACGTGGAAGATGCCAGAGCTCAGGACCAGGACGAGGATTTGGAGGAGCACAATGCTATTGGACCTACGTGGATCTGGGAATATGCTCGCAGACATTTACTACGTGGCAATTTTAGTGAATCGACTGAAATCTTGACATTTGCGCTAGACTTTGTAGATGGCCAACAAAAGAAAGCCATCAACAGTATCATTGACATGATCACAGAACTGGACGACATTGTATCCAACTACAATGACTGTGGCACTCTATTTCATGAGAAATGGGCTGCATGGAGTGTACGATGCAACGCAAAGGACTTGGAGTACAAATGTGCTCTGGGTAAGTCGGATGACAAGGTGGCAATCAGTGAAGAGATTTGGGCAGTGTACCGCATCTTGGTCGGCGAAGATAGACTCATTTCACTAGAAGGCACCTATTTTGAAGTCGTGTTGGGTACTGCATGGTTTGCTAAACCACAAATTTCACTATCCACTCTCAAGTCGACGGCTCAGCGTGTGCAAAACACCTCAAATGATGATCCTTGCTCTTTTCTTTTGATGGGTCGCTTTGATGATGCTTTTGACGAAACAGGTGGTGATGTGTGGCTCCACACACATTTGGGTTATGCTTTGATCATCACAGGCCATATGGAAGCCAGCAACGAAACAGCAGCAAATGCCATTGACAAGGAAAATGTCCTTGACCCCATCTACTACAGTATTCAAGCATACGCTCAAATGATTGTTGATGACTATGACATGCTGGAAGAAGCTATTCACTATCTCAGCTGCTGTCAATCCAACAAGGAAATCTGGATCAAACAGCTATTAGGCGATCCCATTCTGCCAAGCAAAGACGTGGATCGTGTGCAGGCCCTGCTCGACATTGCAGCGCAATGTGGTCTGAGCCAAGTAGAACAGTACATTCACAGCGGATTGGGCCATCGATTTGAAAAGCAACACAAGATACGTCAGGCAACTGTGGAATATGGAAAGGCACAGGATTTGAAATCGCTGGACAGATTGGCTCACGCTGAATTCTCTGGATATCTCAGAGCAGGTACACTGGGTGATGTTGTTACAGACATGTCATCTTTGCACAATAGCCCCCACTATGGCATCCTCATCCAATACCACGATTTCCGTCATCATCTCTCGCATCAAGAATGGCAAGAAGCCAGCGAAGCCGTCTTGCTCCTGTTAAAGAATGAGCACTTGCCCACCAAATTTGAAACAGTACTACTGATTGATGTGTTGCAAATTTTAAAAGGTAAGTATTGTAGTGTCTTGGGTCTAGAGAGAGTGCTCCATATTCATCCATTTTGTATAGAATCCAAACACTACTTTTCAGCCAAGCATGTCATTCAGTTAATCAACATTTACAAACAAGTAGCTCACGATACGGCCAATCAAGATTTCATTGCCAAATACTACAAGATCATTGAAAAGCAAGAGCTGGCATCTAATATCATCACAGCCAAAATCAGAGAGAGATTAGCTTACAAGGCAGCCACTGCACCCACTACTGTTTGCTGAATAAAGTTGTTGATATCAATGTATTTTGCAGAGTAATAGCTAGCCGTATGATGTTGTGATTTATTGCACAATGCAACAAAAAAGTTATATAAGAAGGCTATGTAGTGTTGTTCAAATTCATTTCAGTCAACTGCTCAACAAGGGAATTTTCAAGCGTAAGCCTTTAGTAGATAACGTGGCCTGGCCTCATACCCTCCAGTTTTACCAAATATATAGTTTGTAATGTTGGAAGATCCTGAATCCAAAGCATGCTCAAAAGAAAAATGTGCTTTAAAATATGGTCCTGTCAGGATGTTGTATTTATATATTATTTAAAAGCGCTGATGGCATAATAATAAACTCTTTGGTATTCTCTTTTGTCCACTTGCTCAAACTATC
This sequence comes from Mucor ambiguus, assembly GCA_000950595.1. Taxonomy (NCBI): domain Eukaryota; kingdom Fungi; phylum Mucoromycota; class Mucoromycetes; order Mucorales; family Mucoraceae; genus Mucor; species Mucor ambiguus. Next base: position 23,747 of record DF836531.1, read on the forward strand.
AGATGCTAACTGAAGAGCACTCTAGCTTTGACCTCGTCTGAGACAAGCAACCGTTTATTTATAATGTGGTCCAACCGCCGATATCGTAGTTGGCTTCAATTTGACGAGCAACATAAATAGGGATATTATGCTGGAGCCACAGTTTGCGAATCTCTGCATATCGTTTAGCATTCAAATATTGAGGTCTACCATGTCTATTGCTATCTAATTAGTATAGGCTATATGGCACCACAAGCTGAAACTTACCGAAGACCTTGGTCTACTTCTCCATGGGGATCTAGATAAGGCGCATTCATGAACCAGCCATTGCCATTGTGTAATAGAATCAAAACACATCGCTTGACAGATAAAAAGGCACCAATTTCACCACCGCATCTATACATTTATACAGTTAGTAATAAGCACAGTTACACACTGGTGACATGACATACTCTAAGGTGTGGAGATTACATTCACCTTCCTCATCCTCTGCACAACAAAAGCTCTGAGCACACACAAACGTACCACAGAACAGACACAAAGCTGGATCACTAGGCACTGTACCACACTTTTTGCACACACGCTTCATGCTTTCATCAAACAACCGGTCCAATCGCTTTGGTAGTGCCACAAGATATATGGGTGTAGGTAAATCCAATGAAATACTGATTAATCGACGTGCAGACATGGAGCTCAGTAACCCATCTTGCAGCTGAATACGACGCTCTGATTCTCTGACATGTTGTGCGCACCAATGATGCAACAAGGATTCAGACATGTGGGTAGGCTGCAAAAAGTCGGCAAACTTGGGCAGATGCAAAATGTTCATCAATCGATCCAATTCATCCGCTGCTGGGTCCGTTTCCATGGCAGTGGCAGGTGGAATGATCAGGCCAAATCGAACAATCATGAGAATCAAGGTACGACGCAAAAAAGGCAGCGCAAAGAACTTGAGCAGCGCGCAGAAGGAGGCCTCGCTGTCAAATTTGTGGAACGAAGATACAGCTTCATCATGTGTAAAATGCAGCTTGTTCATCAGTGAAAAGGCAAAGGCCTTGGCTGCTGCAATGTTCTGGGAGGGTTCACTGGGTGCTGTGTGAGCTTGATCAGAAGCTGCTGGACGCTGGAGACGGTCTTGCAAAAGACCCACAGCCGTTTTAGCAAATTCGGCCAAAAGCAAGGTGCGCACAAAGGGAAAGATGTCAGCTTGAGCCATGGGTACCAGATGCAACGACAGCTCGGTCAGGATCATGAAGGGATCATCCTGCAAGATGGGGGCATTGTCGTACAAGACGATCTTTTGAGAGGGGCCCGCAGGCAGATTGGCGACATCATCCACGCTGATTTCAAACATTTGACGCATGCGACCCAACGAGAACATGCTGACACGCGCCATAGAGACACCGGCAGGACTGGACTTGACTTGACCAGACCAAGGGCACATGAGCGTGGTGTAAGCCATGACAGTATCGCTCAAGATACGTAGCAGCATCTGTGTTTGAGGAGCAATTTGATCAAACAGCGTGTGGGTAGCAGTGGTCTCTTCACGACTGACAGCAGCAGGGGCACCACGCGACGCAATCTCAATGCCAGCAATCGTGTAGCCCATGATACCCCACAGCATGTCGACATTTTGTGCAGCAGTCGACATTTCACGCTCGTTATCATCTGTGCAAATCTCCTGATAAATGATACCCAATACATCCAGTAGACGTTCATAAGACTTTTTGATTAAGGGCGCGCTCACCATGGAAGTGCTGTGGAGTGTCTCATTGTCAAATGGACCCAAATGACCATCAGGCAATGGAATCGCATCCGAGGCAAGCAATTTTTGCATGGTTATGGAGGTGGTACCTTGCTGTTGTTCAGTGTCTTGTTGATTCGTGTTGTAGAAATCAGCGTCTTGTTGGCCTGTTGTCTCTCCTGTAGCTTGTACGGGTGCATTGGTAGGTGTAGCTGCTGTTGTTGCTGTTGCAGCACCTGGGGCCGTATCCAGGGGCGTAGTGATGGGTAGGCGCGTAGGAAAGCGCATCGTTGCCCAGTCGCGAGGAGTCGTATCTGGAGTAGCTGTCGTTGTAGCAGTGGCAGTAGCAGCAGCAGCAGGCGTTATGGTAGCAGCACCCGGTGTCGTAGCAGCAGTATTAGTAGCAGTCAGAGGCAGCGCAGGCAAGAACTGAGCCATGACGTCCTTCATACGACTTGTTGCAGACGACTCTTTGCCAGACTTTCTTGACTGGGCATGGCGCGAGGCTGTGACAATAATGTGCTTTAATCGCGATACAATCTGATTAACACCGTGCTTGTAAAATTGGCTGAAATCATCGTCGTTGGCTTTAACGAGAACACCAGGGAACGTCTCCTTTTTGCCCTTCCAAAACACAGGTAACAGCGCATTACCGAGCGACTTGCACAGAGGACACATGAATTCCTTTCTCGATCTGTTTTCAGGATGGTTGCGCGTCAGTTGAGCCGAGTGTCTCGAGTCGATGGAGGTGCAATACACCTCGAAACACTTGATGTGCATAAAGTGACCACAGGAAGAGGCGTATAGACCAGTTTTATGCATTTGTGCTGGGAAGCCAGGGACACTGGCATCTGCTGCATTAGTGTCGTTGTCGTCCATGCACTGACGGTCTTGCCATTCCACATCCAAATTGGAGCCCATACGGCACATGTCATTGAATACTGCTGTATCATCCATGGGGGTCTCGCGCATGATGTTGGAGGTCTGAATTAATCCCAATAAGCCGTAAGGAAGAGATCGATCATTGGCGTCTTCTTGACAGACGATACACGTGCCTGTGGGATAAGCGCAGAATTGATGGAGGGTCTCGGCATTGGCGCTGTCTTCATTGTCCGTATCCGGGTTCTCGGGCGCAGACACAAAGGCTTCTTCTTCATCTTCGTCCTCGTACAAAAACTCGTTTTGCTCCATGAATTGCGTCTGTGCCTGTGCAAACTGAGCCATGATCTTCTTTTGACGCTCCTGAGCAGCCAGCTTCTTCTTTTCCATTTCAGACATCTCACTGATACCGCCATTTTCCTCTTGCTTTTGGGCATCCTGCTGCACTTTAGCAGCGTGCTGTGCTCTCCAAGCTTCTACGGTAGCGCGCGTGCTGTGGACGCCCTTGGTGCCGAGCTGTTCAAAGACCCAGTTGAATCGGCTGGTGACTTCATTGTACTGTTCTTGAGGGTACAATTCTGCCATAATGTCGAATAGGGACATGTGGCGTGTCGCTGGCTTCTCATCCGCAGTAGCAGAAGGTACTTCCATTTCAAATTGCAGTGAACAAACATGATCGTAGAATTTGCCTTGGCCATAGTTGGAAACATCCTCTGAATTCTGGTCTTGCAGTGCTAACAAGATGAGATACATGATTTGGTCCAAAATGGTGTCGCTCTTGTGATGATCTCCCGTATAGACGTTCCAGAGTGCAAATGCAAGCATTTGAACAAAGACAGTCGACTGTAAAAAGGAGCCCAGATGCTGGAAGGGACCAGGTGCGATGGGAACATGGCGAGGCAGAATAAAGAAATCCTCCTCCTTTTCGTGTGGGTGTGCCTTTTTCCATCTGGCCTTGAGGATGGATTCTGCTTCTTCTCGGTTGTTGCGACTAAAGTGCCAAAAGTAAGTATCCACGTGTGCGAAATGCTCTTCCTTGAGCTCGTAGGAGCCGTGATCATTGACGCCATCAGGACTCTTGAAATGGGCTACAGAAGCTAGGATGCGGTCAAATTCAGGGTGTTCAGTGATGCGTTCAGGGATGCGTTTGGTGAGGTCAGAATAGGCAGATGAGCCCAAGCACAGGTTGTGGATGATTTCGCGACGAATCTTGTCTGTGATGGACATGCCAGAAATATTGGCTCTTTCACAAGCAACGACAATCAAGAGATTCAAGAGTTCTTCCACCATAAACACGGTCTGTGAAGCGTCGTAATTGTCGTGCGTCTTGTTGCCAAGGAACCACTTGACGAGATCAAATCTGTCCAAAAGTGTAGCCAGGAAGCGATTGGGAGGCAACGTGGCAAAGCCAAGTTGAAGCAAAAAGACGTCAGCATCATAGGTGCTTTCACGCAAAGAGATGTCGCGGTAATGATGTGCCTGTGTGTGTGTTGTTAGTCGTAATCCACTTGAACAACACTACAACTTACCTGATTTCTGATACCATAACCATTTCTGACCCAAACACCAGCTCTGATTTGAGATGAAAAGACAATGGTGCGAACAGGGTAATCCAAGATAGGAAGCAATACATTTGGTGAGGCTGCAGCCGTCTTGTTACCATTGAACAGTGTAATGATCTGCTTGAAACCGCCTTCCCAACCAGCGTGGCGCAACACGTCGTCATTCAATAGGTGGGCATATTCCAACAGTCCAGACAATAACCAGTGCAAGGGGTGGTGGAAGGAGACGGGTTGGGTAGCCACATTGTACTTGATGACTTGGAACGGCTCAGAGAAACCAAGACTGATGGTGTGAAATGTCTGGGCAGCAGCACCGAATATCTTTTGCGCTGGCACCGGCCCTGCAGGCACAGTGAGGTTTTTCTCCCTTTCAGCAGTTTCCTCTGCTTCATCCAGTTGACCCCACTCCATAATCTTTTTCAGGATGCGGTTGATGGCGTGTACCACTGTGGTGGCCGTGTTGATCTTGTCCTGCTCTGTGGCACTGGGCAGCGTGTTGAAACAGTCAGAGAACTGGCGACAGCATTTAGCGATTTGCAGCGTGACATTGAACGCATTGACCCAGATTTCAGACTCGTATTCCACATGTGTGTCCTTTTGGCATACTTGGGCATTCATGCCCTGAAACAGACTGATGAGATCCAGATACTGGCCCAAATACAAGGGGTCTTGTGCAAGCACGCTCTTGATCATCTCCACGTTCATAATGTAGCGCAAATCATGGAAAGCGTTGAAGTAACGACGCGTACGGAAAGCACGCGATTCGCAATTGATGCGCGATGGGTATTTGGAGCGTTCAGACGGTAGCAAAAGGTACAAGCGATCCGTCAAAAAAAAGGCTGTCAGCGTGGAGCAGATCAGACCAAAAAAGTAGTAGTTGTGCACCAGCAGATCAGAGACGGTAGGCACCGTCAAGAGCTGCACAGAGAACAGGATAATGGAGTTTTCGGGCTCGCGATCACGCAACAGGAAGGATTCCGCCAAGCGAGCATAGTTTCTTGCCAGACGCTTGCCTAGGATCTTTTTGAAGCGCGGGTTGGATGCCAGCGACGCAATGTAGAGTTCACGCAGAGAGATGCGTACTTCTTTCCACAGTTTGAGATCATAGAGCATAAAGTAGTCCAGGCGTAGTTTTTCTTCAAATTCCTTTTGAATGGCCATGGCTGCCTGTGCATCTTGCTTGCTGTCGTCCATGGTCGTGATCACAGGCTTCTTGCCGAGTGCTGTTTCGCTGACTGCATTCGTATCCAACAACGACTCTCCAAAAGCGACTTCACTGTGACGAAGATCCTGATACTCTCTCACCATGGCTGCTGGGTCCCAGTCAATACTAGCCACATCGCACTGATTACGGTAAATGATGGGGCTGGATGAGAAGGATGCTGGACTGCCTGGCTTGCTGCTGCTGGAGTGTTGTGCGTCTGATTCAGGATCAAGCATCTCTACATCTTCCACCACCACAGATGCTGCTATGCTGTCATCTTTCATATCGCCTTCATCGTCGTCGTCCTCGTCTCCATCTTCATTGGCAGCTGCATTGGATGCACGCACACCGGTTGTCAACAGAGCCAAAGGAAGGCGCAATTCCCATTCTGCACACAGCTCCTCACACACCATATTTCGAATCACAGCATCGCCATTGTCAATGTGTTGAAAGAATCTGTTTCTGCCATTGACCAGCTCGTTTAGCCAGTCCACCAACAATCCGCATACTTGCTCTCTGAACGTTTCTTTGGCAGGGCGAATGGTGACACCGAGATTGATGGCAGACAAGGGAGCAGCAATCTTGCGCAGTTCGGCAATGTCTTGAGAGACGGCAATGATCTCTCTGCCGTGCACATGAATGACATCCACAATCTGCTTTGCCTTGTCCCAGTCCCAACCAGTGGCCGTCATGATACTCTCGAGCACATGTGAAAAGGCGTGTGCTTCATCGTTCCACGCAATGCAAGCGTACAGTTCACCGTCCTTTTTGGCCTCTTCTTCTTCTTGTTCTGTGTCTACAGGCTCCAACTTGATGTGCGTTGCGTTTTCCTTGTCCATGTCAATGTCTTCTTGCTCTTCCTCCTGTCTGAGCGCTGCTGCTAATCGAGCTGCTGCTGCTTCCGTGTGTGGTGTGACATTCTCCATGTCTGTATCGCTGTTGTTGTTGTTGTTGTTGTTGTTGTTGTTGGGTAATTGAGCTGGTATCCCCATTCGACTGAGGATATTGCGTTGTTCCTGATTTTCCCTTACCAAGTCTTCTGTAGAGGCGTTCAAAGCTACCTCGTCTGGCGCCAAAGCAAACGTATCCAGTAGAAAGTTGAGTACGGAGGCAATGGTATTTCGCATAGCGTGGATTAGTTTGGGGTCTAATGCGTCTCTTTCTGTGCCAGGTGTATCGTCTATGGTGTTGTGTCGAGAATTATCGCTGGTATGAATATTGCACTGCAGAGGCACTTTCCACGCTTCTGGATCACCACAATCACAGCATCCTCCAGACCCAGGACTAACAGAAAAGAGGATATCATGGCCATCATGGTTGGTAGCATGGAAACACTTGGAACAAAATACGCAGGTATCATCTAAACCACAGTTTCTGTGGTGTACAACGCATGAGACATGTACAATACTCAGCTATACACTAAAAACTTACCTGCATCGGTATACGGGCTCTCCTTTACGGAATACGTGGCCACACTGCCTTCCCTTTTGGCTTGATAAATCTTGGTTGGGTAAAATGGCGTTGGTGTGCCATAGCGAGGGATCATTCACCACATGCTGCTCCTTGCCGTCGTGTCGAGCGCATTGATACGAGAGCGAGTCTTGTAAGTCTTGGTGGGATGGAAAGAAGCATTGCTGCATGACGGTCTCGTCGTTCATCCACAGTGCTTGATAACAACGCAACAAGATGGCTTGCTTGGCTGCTTCATCAAAATGACAGTTGAAAACAAGCGGTGATTGCCACAAGAAATTAGACAGCTCAGTGTCGCTTGTGGTAGCGTTGCTTTCCAGTTTATTTGATGCCGAAGAGGAGGAACTCTCTAAAGTCATGTTTTCTTGAATAAGGGTGGTTGATGTGAAAGAAAGAAAAAAAAAAGAAAAGAACAACGAAAAAAAACCCCCCAAGTTGGTGGAGTTTTTAAATATATTTATATACATGTTTCTTTGTTGTGTAGTCGTAGTAGTAGTACGCTTTTATATAAGGAGACAAACAGACAGAGTGATAGATGGGCATTGCCAACGTCATATCTTTCTGATTGTTGTTTTGTGTTGATTTAAAATCACTCTGAATGCTACACATTTTGCTGTTTCGTAACGACCATGTAGAGATGTCGATACTAATGCAATTCGTCAACGCATCTCCGAAGCAGAATGCTGGTTCAATTTGGCGTAGTAGATTATGTAACATGAGGCGTATCTCAGCAAGTCAAGTTGAAATCTGCATTGGCAAGAAGACTGCCATTCAATTGGGAACAATGACAGCATGGCTGGATACTCTTCCAGAGCTTACTCAGTTTTATTGTTTCTCATCTTCAGATTTGTGCATCTTATTAACAGCTGCTTTGATGTGATCAAGTATTGTAAAGCTCATACTTCTCGGTTCAAAACGACTGCAGATAGACACGTACAGTAACCCAGCAGCCTTCCAGCTGTTGGCCTACGCACACGGGAAATTCAGGCACACCGACCAACATGGACTCAAAATGCACTCTCATGCGTACAAGCAAATAAACAATGCTATGCCCATTATAACTTGCCTGATAAATCTACAGTATGAAATGACAAGGAAACATGGCGTACAGCAAGGACAATTTACACATCTAATGTTACACTTGCGACTCTTTTCTATTGTCGGATGTTGACATGAGAGGATGGCTTTCCTTTTTGGAGTAGATGTTGATTTTATTTTAGAGCAAGATTTTTGACCAAGTAGACTGTGTGTGTGCCCCCCCCCCCTCTTCTTCTCTTCTTGTTCACTTTTTATTTTATTTTATTACAACAGCACTCCCTAATACCTTTCTTGTTTGCATATCATGGAAGCCAAACTAACAAGGCATACGTCAACCAACCTTGAAGAACTGAATGAAAAGATTGCACAGCTACTCAAAGATCCAGCGGAGGCATTGGACAACTCGCCCATCAACATTGATACCATGACGCTGTCAGAGCTGAAAGAGTTTGCAGAAAAAGGTAAAAGCTTACATTACAAGTGGGTTCCCCGGGCTTAACCTGCTTCTTGACTTAGGTGGATTGGGTGCCTGTGTCTCAAAAGCAGATGTGCTGGCAACAACGCCACAAGAGCTAATGTATCTCCAGGGTAAGTAGTAACGATACACGTTGTTTTATACAGGTAACTTAGCAGCAGAAAACACACTAGGCGAGCGCATCATTGTATTGAAGCATATTGAAAACGACATTTATATGGGATATTGTGAGGGTGTCATTGGCAACTTTAATGCTGAGAGTGTGCATTTCGTCGAGTTGGATCCCCGTGTGTTGGAATCACTAGACGCAGATTTAGACTTTACAACAGATCATTCACAGTATAGAAATTCAGCGAGCAGTTATGGCACAACAGATCATCCCTACTATCAGCAGCAGCAGCAGCAGCAACAGCAGCAGGGCTTTACATTTAGAGATTCGCTGCAGTCATACTCTTCCAGCTCAGATCATCATCATCAGCATCAGCAACCACATCACTCTACAGTTGGACAGCCTCACTGGGCTTCGGGAAAGCCTAGTTTCGAGAGCTTTGGCACCAACAACTCATCCTCCATCTCACATGCGCCTATTCAGCAGCAATCGCAAATCTCGTCCGTGTATTCAGACGAGCAACTTGTTCATGACAATAGTCATCACGATCCATACGACACTTCAGCCTTCAACATTAATTATTCAGACGAAGAAGATGAAAACCTACAACACTATCCAGCAACAGCAGCAGCCACAGGCTATGCAGCAAAGCCCAAATCACTGCCTATACCACCACCATCATTATTACCAGCAGCAAAATCAAACACGACCTACGTCGCATCTTATGCATCAGATAGAATCTCGACAGATGACGATGGGAGTCCAGCAGACATGGTAGTAGCAGGAGCATCTTCATCCTCCAACAGATCATCCTCAGAGGAAGAAGAGTCGAGTCCTGTACCTATCGAAAACATGTCTGTGGATGAATACGGCTTTGTCATCAAGCCAAATCAAGCCAGATCCCGTGTGGGTTCCATACGGTCCAACATGACATCCAAACTCATGAAGGAATACAGAGAAAATGAGCTCAAATGGCTCTCCATTGTCAACAAGCTGGATGCGGGTACTGTCAAAAAGGACGCTAAATTCAAAAAACTGGTGCGCAGTGGCATACCAGCCTCTGTCAGATCAAAAGTATGGCAATTTCTCGCTGGCTCCAACGACTACCGTAAACCAAATCAGTTCAATATTCTGGTGCAAAAGCCGCGCACCAAGATTTACAGTGTCATTGAACGAGATATCGCACGCTGCTACCCAGACCACACGCAGTTTATGGATAAACATGGCCAGGGCCAGAAGGATTTGAGCGTGGTGCTGAAAGCGTATTCACAGTACAACTCGCATTTGGAGTACTGTCAAGGCATGGGTCGTTTGGCTGGGTTGATGCTGATGCAGATGACGGTGGAAGACACATTTTGGCTGTTGGTAGCTACTATTGATAGATACATGAATGGCTACTTTACGCCGACTTTATCACAGCTGCGGATCGATGCGTATATCATTGGACAGCTGCTCAAAGACCATAATCCCAAACTGGCGCAACATTTGGAGAGCAACGATGTGCTGCCCATCATGTACATTGCACAATGGTTCTTGACAGCATTTACCATGACACTGCCTTGGGACTCGGTGCTGCGCGTATGGGATGCATTTTACTTTGAAGGTAAAGTTGTGTGTTTTGTGGCTACTCGTCAATTGTACATGCTGATGTCTGTTGTTAGGCATCAAGGTGTTTTATCGCGTCAGTCTTGCCATCATGGACATTTGCAAGGATCATCTACTCAATAACTGTCCCACCAATTCTGAACTACTGGCATTCCTGCTCCACATCCCGCACGAATACTTGCAGCCCAACACACTGCTCGAAACAGCATTTCGCATCAACCTGTCCAAAACCGACATTAAGCGGTATGCAAAGAGAGCAGGCAGCGAAGACACCACCACCTCTGGACTACCGTTTGAGCATGGCATCAAGAATCTGCAGGTAGGCAATTCAAACAGCACGTTTTATGGCCATGGCTTGGGGTTCAAGAGTTTGGGTGGTAAAATAAGCAAAAAGAGCTCCCACATGAATATCAAAGATACGAGTTCATTTGAATAAAAACCCCCCATTGCATGTCTCACAAGAGGGCAAAAAGAAAAAAAGTGACACGCACTTTTGTCATCAGGACACACATCATGTCAATTTTAAACCTCATTTGAATTTATTTCCACACACACACACACACACACTATGCTTTTGTCTCGTATTTCATCCAGACGATTCATTTCTCATCCACTTTTATTACGTACAATGTCTACTACTACTCCAGTCAATGCCATTGAACGTGAGCAAGAAATTGTTCACAATCTCACAAAGATTCAACACACCGTGGACCATCTCAAAGGTAGCAACACTGTAAGTAGCATCTATGCATTCCCATTGTATGCCATAGTAATCCTGATGGATGCTGTAGGCTCGCCTTGTGGCTGTCAGTAAATACATGCCTGCCGAGGATATTGAATATGCCACTAAAACTGGTCAAACTCATTTCGGTGAAAACTATGTAAGTAATAGCATGGCTTGTCTGTGTGTATACAATGGCTGAATCCAGTGAATAGGTTCAAGAGCTAACAGAAAAGAGTCAAAAGGTAACATGGCAGCACAAATTCTCATCATCAGATGGACTCATCTCCATGGCACACTATAGCTTCCCAAATCCATTGATTGGCATTTCATCGGTCATCTTCAATCCAACAAATGCAAAGCCGTTGCTGGTAAAAAAAAAAAGGGGGGGGTCCTGATTTGGGCAAGAGATCACTTAACTATTACCTCATTTAGGCATTCCAAATCTATTCATTGTAGAGACCATTGACAGTGCAAAGAAAGCCGACACTCTGAATAAGGCTTGTATTGCAGTTGAACGTAAAGACAAGCTGAAGGTGTATGTGCAAGTCAATACTAGTGGAGAAGAAGGTAAACCATGGTGCTTTTGTGTACACAGAGGTATCAAAAGTGGAGAGATACTGACATGATGAAATCATAGCTAAAAGTGGTGTTGAACCTGCCGATGCTCTCGACGTATGCAAGCATATTAAAGAGAATTGTCCTGCTTTAGAGTTGTATGGTTTAATGACCATCGGTATGAAGGACCGTGATGCAACAAATAACCCTGATTTTGAGGTACAGTAGTGACAGAGCGCATGTGCACAGAGACGGATTGTTGATGCATCTCTCTCTTTATAGAAAATCGTTGAGCTTAGACAAGACATCAAATCGAAATTAAACTTGGATGTGTTTGAAGCTAGCTTTGGTATGTCTGGTGATTATGAAGAAGCATTGAAGGACGGATCCAATAATGTGAGAGTGGGCACAGCTATCTTTGGTGCTAGAAGAATCAAGCAATAAAATGTGCTGGACTGCCAATATAATAGACATATATGATAGAGAGCAAGAATAGGATGATGCTCTGCCTTGCTCTTTGGCATCTATTTTTCATCTCGCTCTGAATAAACAAGTTCTTTGTTGGACCATTCTGGCCTATTCCTTTTTAAACAAGACAGTTTGGTAACAGAGTACTATACAAGTCCAGAGTGAATATGGCAGATCCAATTACAGTAACTGATTGTACCAAGATACTTTATCGATGGAGCCATTTTTTGCTGGTGTAGTGCATCAGCAGATACACTTTGATGTGATCATCAGGCAGCAATCCAAAACGAGGTACTCTACCAAGTTGCCTTGAAAACAAAGAAGGATGTACATTTTCAACTTGTCAAGACGCGTAGCATCGAGATCAATCAATGCAGTACACTCTTGACTGCACATTGTATCGATTCTACCATACTCGAGCCATGAATATACCAAATACAGCAACAATTTTCTCTATAGGTTGTTGTAGATTCTCAGAGCGGTACTAAACGCTTGCTCATGATTACTACTACTAATACTTGAATTATTATTATCTCAACTTCTTTTTTTTTTTTTTTTTTGGTCCAAATCCATTGACCAGAACCCTTACATTTTCCATCAGCAGGTACCCCTCATGGATTTTCTCAAAA